>JAJPUD010004500.1:142418-179991 GCA_023553655.1 Myrmecobius fasciatus
CGTTCCATGACAAAACTGAAACACTGTTCAATTTGGGGGGGGGGGTCGCATTATCTGGAACCTTAACCAACTGGAGCAGGGTTCTGAAGCTTTTGGGGGTCCCGGACCTTTCGAGATCCCTTTTCAGAAGAATAGTTTCAAGTGCATGAAATAAAATATGTAATGACCAAAGAAATAAATTATATTGAAATATAGTTGTAAAAATATGAACTTAGTAAAAAACAAGTTCACAGCATACAGTGCTTCAGAGCCCAGAACGTCATCTGCTGGGTGTCCGAAATTCCTTCTGTTCTCTGCTGCCATCTGCTGGTCTTAAACTGTAATGCAGCTTTTTTTTTTTTTAAATCAAGCTGCTGCTGCCATCTGCTGGTTGTCAGCTGAGATATGGCTTTTACTGGGCCAGGACCAGTAACTCTTGAGTATAGACCTTAGTTTAAGAAGGCCAAAGTCTCCCATTGCACTTAGCGCCATCCCCAGTCCTCCAGATCTCTACCTGGCCTCTGGACCCAGGTGGTTTTGGAGGGGAAGTGAGGCAGGTGACGTTGCCCAGCCTTAAATCCAATTCACTTTCACGTCATGGTATCTCCACTCTGATGTCATGGTCCTCTTTGAGAGCTTAGGACAGACAATAGCACCAGAAACTAGAGTTCATTCTTCTTGGGATATATATCCCAGCCAGCTAAGGAAACTGCCTAGCACCCTTCCACCCCTTTACAGAAGTGAGAGGCTCACACATTGCACCTATTTTCAGGCTTTTAAAATGTATTGATCAATACTGTTGATTTTTTTTTCTTTTGTTTTTCTTTTCATCATTAAAAAATGTTACATGGGATGGCTCTTTTGGAGGGCAGGAAGGATATCAGAGAAAACAATCATGATGTTAAAAAATTAAATTAAAAACAATTTTTTAAAAAAGTGTCTTTTAAACTGTACTTTCCTGTTACTGCTCAGGTTTAGACCATACTCTACTGAATTTTGATCAAAGTTCAGTGGATAAAGTGCTGGACCTAGAATGAGAAAGACTTATTTTCTTGAGTTCAAATCTGCCCTCAGATACTTCCTAGCTATGTGGTCCTGGGTAAGTCACTTTACCCTGTTTGCCTCAGTTTCCTCATCTGTAAAATGAGCTGGAGACAGAAATGACAAACTAATAACTTTGCTCCCCCCCAAAAAAAGAAAAACCTCCAAAAGGTGTCATGAAGACTCAGACATGACTGAGCAACTTAACAATAAAAAACCCCAAATTCCTTGAGCCTTCTATGATACCCCTAGGCTTGCTGGCCTTCTTTCCCTTCAAAACATCCAGAGAGCTTCACTTTGCAAAACTGCAAGGATGCTGCATGGACATGGGGTGAAGATGTTTCCATCTCCATGATGCCCCTATTTAACCATGAAAATTATCTCAGTAGCAATATTTTCCTCAGCCAAATAAATAAATTTCTAGAACTCCCATATAAGCTATCATTATTCATCCTCAGACCATACCATCTTAATTAGAAATTGACTCTGGTCCCAAGGATCCATTACTTTCTAAGCCTAGGATAACCCTCCCTACTGCTCTAAGAACTAGGTTCTTAAACTGTGGGTCTTGATCCCATGTGGGGTCTCATAACTGAATTTGAGTGTTATGAAATTATGATTTATTAATAAATTTTAAGTTTTGATGCTTACAAATCTGGGGTAACAAGAATTTCTCAGAAAGGGGTTGCTAGTAGAAAAAGTTTTTAAAAGCACTGACAAAACTTTCTGAAATAATGTGTTCAATTCTGGGCTTTTTCTGTATGGCTGCAGTCAGGTAAAAGGAGAAGCAATAGATGGAAATTTCAAAGAAGCAAATTTAGACTTGATGGGAAAAAAGACCCCAAACCCCCAAACTTCCTGATAATTAGTACTAGCTACAAAGATTTGTTAGATGGGTAGTAGAGGGGATTTCTGTGTATGAAGTGGATGAGATGGGCTTTGAGGTCTCTTCCAACTTTTTGAGAGTCATTTTATTAAGCCCCTACTATATACCAGGCACTATGCTAAGCCATAGGGATATAAAAAGGCAAAAAATTAGTCCTGCTCTCTTACAGACTAATGGGGAAGACAACACAATTATATACAAAACAAACTATATACAAGATAAATAATTAGCAGAAGGGGGCAGCTAGATGGCACAGTGGATAGAGCACCAGTCCTGAAGTCAGGAGGACCTGAATTCAAATCTGATCTCAGACACTTAACATTTTCTAGTTGTGTGACCCTGGGCAAGTCACTTAACCCCAATTGCCTCAGGGGAAAAATTAGCAGAAGGAGGGTACTAGAAGGGTGGGGAAGGGAGTTTGGATAGGGACTTAAAGGAAGCTCTTCTGAGCAGAAGAGAGAGCACTACCAGCACAAGGTCTAAGACTGGAAGGGTAGGAGGGGACTAGGTTTGAATAACAAAAAGAGCAATTTGTGTTTGCCTACAAGAAGTCACAGGAGTCTTCTGAGTGTGTGTGTGATGATATTCTGGCCAAACAGTGCTTTCTTGTGGATCCCAATCACCAATCAAGCTGCAAATGAACAGGTATCCCTGCCTAAGGCAATGCTCTTTGTGAGTGTTAACTTCTGAAAATGATAGGGAGACCAGCTCATGAGGAGCTTAAGGTCTCTCTAAATAGACTGATTTAGGGCTGGCTTGAGTTGTTAGGAAGTTTTCCCATACTTTGAGCTAAAATCCATCTCCCTGTAACTTCTGCCTGTTAGTTTTGGTTCATGGAATCATAGAATTTCAGAGTCAGAAGAGAGCTCAGAGAATTTCTATTAAAACTTATCCTTAAAGCAGGGAATTGCTTCTATAACATTCTCTGTTAATGGTTATCCAGCCTCTGCTTTAAGAATCTCAAAGAGAGGGAATTCATTTTTTCACGAGACAACTCCTTCCAGGTCTGAACAGCTATTGGATCAGATGCTGTCTAAGGTTACTTCTAGGTCAAAAATCATCTGACCCATTTTTTCCCTCATAGTGACCTCAAATCTGATTTTCTGGAACTTTTGCCAGTTGCTTTCTTTAGCCTCCTGAGAACTCTCTTCCTGGAGCAGGAAGGAGGGGGAACCCCCAGGGATCTAGACATCCCCTCCCCTCCATCAGCCAGCTGTTAATCATTTACCAGCTGTCCACTGAATGTTGACAAGATAGAGCATGTCTAGTAGAGAATGAGCAGCCCTAATCCCCATCAGCAGTTCTCCCAACCAGGATACATCCCTCAGTATTTCTCCACCATGCTCCAGAAACCTTTTTATCCTAGAATTCATATCTTGAAAAAGTATCCTGTCACTTCAGCCTCTCTTTTCTACATCATGGCTCTCCCAAGATCTACACTGAAGTGTCCATGCCAGCCATGTCTTCCTTTTTTTCCATTTCTGAACTCTGGAATTCTCTTCCAGGTGTAAATAACCTTGTTATTCTCAGTAGTACAATCATCCACGACTACTCTGAAGGACTTATGATGAAAAATCCTATCCACACCCAGAGAAGGAACTGATTGTGTCTGAATACAGATAGAGGCATTCTCTGTTTCTTTCTTTTTAATTTATTTTTTTCTTAAAGGTTTTTATTTTTCATGGGGGGGGGGAGAAGATCTGTTTCTTTCACAACCTGACTTTTATGGAAATGTTTTGCATAATATATGGTTTCTTAATTGTGAGTGGGGATAAGGGAACCAAGAACTCAAAAATCTTAAAAACAAATGTAAAAAAAATTGTTTTGAATGTAACTGGGAAAATATTAAATGGATAAAATATAATAATAATAAAAAAGAATTCTCTCCAAGCTCCCAGCTCCCATCACTGGGATGATCTTATGGTCATCTCAGGATAGAGTATAAGCTCCATTAAAGCAGGGATTGTCTTTTTTTTTTTTTTTCCAGTCTCTATATTTCAAACACTTAGCACAGTGCCTGGCATATAGTAAATGCTTAATAAATGCTTATTGACTGATTGACTAACTGATTCCAGTTCTGCCCTTTAGAGCTAAACAGGAAAAGTCTAATTCCTCATTCATAGGACAGCCCTCCAAATTATTCTAAACAACCACCATGTCTTCAAATCTTATATTCTTCATGTTAAACATCCCATTTCCATCAACATTATATGCAGTGTTAAACATCTACTTTATATAGGGGCCATACTTAAGTTATCTCACTGTCTTGCCCACCCTCCATTAGATGTATCCTATCTTGTCAGTGTTCAGTGGGGTGCTGGTAAATGTTTAACAAGTGACTGATGGATGAAAGGGGAATGTTTTGAAACTTTAAGTTTTTGGTTATTCATTTTTCAATTGTGTCTGATTCTTTATAATCCCACTTGGGGTTTTCTTGGCAGAGATACTGGTGTGGTTTGCCATTTACTTCTCCAGTGGATTTTACAGATGAGTAAACTGAGGCAAACATGATTAAGTGACTTGCCAGGGTCACACAGCTTTAGTAATGTCTGAGATCAAATCTGAACTAAGGAAGATGGGTTTTTCTTATTTCAGGCCCAGTTCTCTATTTACAACCTGCTCCACTTTTAACTTTATACTTTAGTATTAACATTTTCTCCAACACTTTGGTAGGTCTCCAATCACCACAACAGTAGATCAAGCCCTGATTTATATCAATGTGCATTTCCAAGGTGTCAGTACTTAAATGGAAAATTCTTTAGAGTAGACTTAAGCTAATTCTAGCAAACCTTTTTTCCAGCATCTTTCTGAAACTGTGGCATCCTGGATGGAGAACCATATTCCAGGTACACACTGACCCAACAGAGAACTGGAAAACCCTTATCTCCCATTTTTGGCCTTGCTGCCCCTTCCTTGTGACAAGCCTTTCTTTGTACAGTCGAGAGAATCCTGAATTTGGTATCAGGAGATCTGGATTTGAATCCTGGCTCTGACCCTTCTGAGCCATGTGATCTTGGGCAACTCATTTAAGCTCACTGAGTCAGTCTCAATATCCTCCTTTATAAAAAGTACTCATACTACCTGCCTCATGCGGCTGGCTGCCATGAGAAAAGCACTTTGTAACCCTGAAGAACAGTAGGATTGAGAGATTTTTTAAATCTGTCTTCTTCCCCTGGTGAGTCTTCCCTTCTCCTAAGTCTGGACTTAAGTTTGAGTGCCGACCTCATTGTTACTCTTCACTGTGTATTCTTGAGTGACCCATTTAGCCTCTCTGAGTCTTAGTTTCCCTATTTGTAAAAAAGGAAAGGTTGGACTAGATGATCCCTAAAGCCTCAGGACTGCTAGGTGGCACAGTGGATAGTGCACTGGACATGGAGATAGGAAGACTTGAGTTCTAATGATCTGGGGCAAATCCCTCAGTTTCCTTGTCTGTCAGATGAGGATGATAAAAAGCACCTATCTCACAGAGTTGTTGGAAGGATCAAATGAGATAATATTTGTAAATTTAGGGTTTTTTTCTCAATTACAAGTAATAAAAAAATATTTGTATAGAACTTAGTACGATGCTTGCACATGGTAGGTGCTTAATAAATGCTTCTTTTCTCCCTTCTTTTTTTTTCCAGCCTTAATATTCTATTTTCATGGAACTATAGATGTACAGCTACAAGGAGGCCTTAGTAGCCATCAATTTACAGATGAGGAAACTGAGGTACAGAGAAATGAGACTTAATGTGCAGTTAAGTGGCAAAGCCAAGCACCCCCTCCAACTCTCAGATTTCTGTTCCTGGGCAGCCACAGAGGCGAACGCAGCTGCTTCTGAACCTAACTGTAGACTCTCTCAGATGCCGTTGATGGCCAAGCCCCCTCCTTCCCGCCAGCATCCTCCTCCCAGCGCCACTTGCCGGACACAGCTGAGTTTCCTTTCCATGATGAATACTGGCCTGTATCCACTCTCCCTTCTGTGCTGTAGACCAGAGAAAATGAAACCCAACCTTAATAGGGAAACAGGAACAGACGGGAACATCAAGAGGGGATTACAAAAAGGGGGACCAGCAGCTGCACAGGTCTTCTCGAAGTGGGGGCCTGCCCGACCAGCCAAGGCTCTTTCAACAGGGCTTCTCATGCCAAGGCAAGAGGAAAAATGGCTTTTCCCCGCCCTTTGAATTCTCTGCTCTAAAGAATTTAATTTACTGGGAATTTGGGGGGTTTTTGGAGTTCTTTTGGGAGTAGTGTTCCAAGTGGCCGGATGGTTATCAGTCAGGGATGCTGCAGAAGGGAATGAATCATGCAGGGAGTCCCAGAGGTGAGGGCAGGAACTCAAGGCTGGGCTTCTCAGGTCCACTGCAGCCCTTCAGATTCTGGGACAGTTGTGGGGATTGGCTTGGACATCGGTCCAACAGGGTGGGGTTTGGGAAGGGCATCACCTCACACCAATGAGCTGGCTGACTTCCTCTAGTCTCTCTCCTTCTCTAAAAAGGTACTGGGCTCTTTGGGGAGCTGGACTCGGTGATCTCCAAAAGCCTCTTCTGGTCCGAACCATCTCTAAACAAAACACTCCCCAGCAGCTCCAAGACAGCTTGGAAGAATAAAGGAACTGCAACTGCAAAGGACCCACTTCAGGGGTCTAGTCTAACCTCCTCATTTCCCACTTGGGGAAACAGACCCAGAGAAGGAAAGGCACTTGCTGGGAGTCACACAGTCTCTAAGGGATCATTCCAAAAGTGCATTTTACATCATGGAATTATAATTAGACCACAGGAGACTGTCCCTGTGTAGCTAAGAATTCTCGCATTTGGGGGTTCACTTGCATGAGGGAGTAAGGGGGAGGTTGGTATCAGCCCAGAGGTCAGTTGGGCCAGTGGTACAGTAGGCCAGAACACAAGAAGGCCCGTCATCCAGGGAAGACAGATCCTGGAGGGAAGGTCACTGCATTAGGGTCCTGTGCCACAGGTCACCAGTGAGGCTGCCCCACTTCAATCCAACTCACTTGGAAGTCATGGCATCACCTTCCTGATGTCAGGGTCCTCTTGGAGAACAAGGACAGACAACCACTTGTGAGTAGTAGGAGCTGCCCCACTGGGGACCCAACTGGCTAGTTCCAGCTCTCTTCCTTCTTTCCTTCCTCCTCTCCCTCCCTCCCTCCATGTAGGGAGTCATATCCTTATCTTTGAGTGCTCTGCCCAATGAAATATAAAATTTGATTACTCTGGCTAGATTTCTTTTTTGAAGACCATGCCTTAAACGCAAATCACCCTGAATCTCACTGATTGGCCAACAACAGGTCCCAGGACAAGCCGCACTTGATCATTATTTGGATTTTGATGACTCAGAGTGAATGTAAACAGCAATTGATTTTGTTTTGGTCAGAAACCCTGAAGGTCTTCCCCTCTTAGACTGATTTGTTTTTTGTTTTTGTTTTGTTTTTTTGGTAAGGAAAAGAGGACATTCTTTGCCTCAATTCTTACCTAGCCTTAATCACTGAATGGGTGTTGCCTCAGTCAAAGTGAGACTTGGTAAAGATCTTAGCTTAGTCCAAGGTCTTCCACTGCATCCAGAGCCATCTCCAGTCATCCCAATTCATATCTTGCCACTGAACCCAGATGGCTCTGAAGGGGAACATGAGGCAGGTGACTTTACACTGCCCTACCTCACTTAAATCCAATTCACTTGCAAGTTATGGCATCAAATCCCTGAAGTCAAGGTCTTCTACCATGTGAAGGACAAACAACAACTAGAGAATTGCAAATTAAGCTGTGGACAGGAAACATGACTTCCCCATGCTTCCATTCTAGGTCCAAGGCCCAGGAGCCCCACACTAGTAGGGCAGTGACTATCTGGGACAGTTTATCTGGGCTAAAAATGGCTTGGGGGGGTTAGAATCATGCACTATGACCAGATGGGATTTATACCAGGATTGAAGGACAGGTTCAATATTAGAAAAACTATCTATAAAATTGACCATATCAATAACAAAACCTACAAAAATCATATGATCGTCTCAATAGATCCAGGAAAAGCCTTTGTCAACATACAACACCTATTTCTATTGAAAACATAAAAGAGCATAGGAATAAATGGAGCTTATTCTAAAATAAATAATATTTATCTAAAACAGTTATCAAATATTATCTGTAATGGGGATGAACTAGAAGCCTTCCCAATACAATCAGGATGAAGTAAGGATGGCCATTATCACCTCTATTATTCAACATTGTACTGGAAATGCTAGCACTAGCAATAAGAGAAGTAAAAAGAAATGAAGAGTGCCATGGTGGACTCACCCAAAGGAAGGTAGCAGCCAGGGGATGGCCCATGAAAAGATTTTATAAGGAAAATTTAATCTCAGGGACATGACTGGGATTTCTGCAGAGGAAGAATTTCAAAAGTTTGACAGAACTTGGATTTCAGACTGGATTGCCTCCCTAAAAGGTGAGACCATGGAGCTAAACTGATCTCCACTATCAAGAGTATTCTGCCTGCCTGCTCCAGGTAATAATTTTTATCAGTTCTTCAGTTTCTCTCTGTTCACCATACTCACCATTCAGGACCTCATCAAATATCACAAAAATGACAATCTTACTTACATTATTTACTTAGTGCCATACCAATCAAATAATCAAAAAGGTATTTTTTTAATTAAAGCTTTTTATTTGCAAAACATATATATGGGGGCAGCTAGATGGCACAGTGGATAGAGCACCAGCCCTGAAGTCAGGAGGACCTGAGTTCAAATCTGGTCTCAGACACTTAACATTCCCTAGCTGTGTGACCCTGGATAAGTCACTTAACCTCAATTGCCTCAGAAAAAGTAAAATAAAATAAAATTTGTTTAAAATATAGGTATGGGGGAAAAAGTGTTTTTTTAAAGCTAGAAAAAATAACAACAAAATTCATCTAGAACAAAGCTTACATTGTGGGTCCCAACCCATATGGGGGTTACACAATTGAATATTGAGGTCATGAAAAATTTGACAACAGTAAAAGATTTTTTAACACAAAGACCAAAATTTAATTCTTAATAAAATGTGAAATGAATCCAAGGTGTTTCTGCAACACTGGCTGGTGTTGTATCACATGATATCACTACAGCCTTGATTCTGAACACACATGAGCACTTTGCACTGCATATGAACAAACACTGCCACAAACTCTTTGACTCAGATTTGAGGTGGGAAGGGGTGAAAATTTCTCTTGAAAAGGGGTTACTAGTGACCAGAGTTTCAAAAGCCTTGATCTAGAAGAACAATAGGTCAAGAATATTGAGGGAATTAATGAAAAAAGTGTGAAGGAAGGTGGTCTGGCCATATCAGGTCTCAAACTATTATAAAGTGATAATTATCAAAACAATCTGCTACTAGCTAATAAATAGAGTGGGGGAACAGTGAAATAGATGGATAGTGGAATAGGTACACAAAACAGAATAGTAAAAAGAAATGATAAACCCAAATTTCCAAGTGTTAAGGAAAAAACTCATTATTTGACAAAAATTCCTGGGAAAACTGGAATACATTTTTACAATATTTAGTCCCAAGATAAAGTCAAAATGGGTACATGATTTGCAAATAAAGCATGGTACCATAGGTAAGTTAGGAGAGCATGGAATAGTTTATCTGTCATCTATAAATAAGAAAGGAATTTGGGACCAAACAAGGTATAGGAAGCATTACAAAATATAAAATAGATTTTAATTATGTGTAATTTAAAAGTTTTTGTGCAAACAAAACCACTGCAACCAAAATTAGAAGAAAGAAGAATATTGGGGAGAAATTTTGCAACGAATATCTCTGATAAAGGCCTCCTTTCTCAAATATATAGAGAATTGAGTCAAATTTATGAAAATACAAGTCATTCTCTAATTCACAAGTGGTCAAAGGATATGAACAGGAAGTTTTCAGATAAAGAAATCAGAGCTATCTATAGGCATATGAAAAATGTTGTAAATCATTGTTGATTAGAGAAATGCAAATTAAAACAACTCCGAGATACCACCTCACACCTATCAGGTCGATTAATATGATAAAAAAGGAAAATGATAAATGTTGGAGGGGATGTAGGAAAACTGGGATACTAATGCATCATTGGTGGAGTTGTGAAATGACTCAATCATTCTGGAGAGCAATTTGTTTTTTTTTTTAATTTATTTTTTTATTTGCAAAACATATGTATAGGTAATTCTTCAACATTAACCCTTACAAAGCTTTCTGTTACAAATTTTCCCCCCTACTCCCTACCCCTCCCCTAGATGGCAGGATATCCACTACATGTTAATTATGTTAAAATACTTGACAAATCAAATATATGTATACATATTTTCACACTTATCATTGTTGTGCAAGAAAAACCATATCTACAAGAAAGAAAAATCAGATAAAGGAAACACAATGCAAGCAAACATCGATAGAGAGCATGAAAATGAATGTTGTGGTCCACATTTCACATCCCTCTCTCTGGGTGTATTTGGCTTTCTTCAGTGAACAATTGTAAGTGGTTTGAAACATTTCATTGTTGAAGAGAGCCATGTCCATCAGAATTGATCACCATATAGTATTGTTGTTGCTGTGTATAATGTTCTCCTGGTTCTGCTCATTTCACTCAGCATCAGTTCATGTAAGTCTCTTCAGGCCTCTCTGAAATCATCCTGCTGGCCGTTTCTTACAGAACAATAATATTCCATAACATTCATATACCATAATTTATTCAGCCACTCTCCAATTGATGGGCATCCATTCAGTTTCCAGGTTTTAGCCACTACAAAAAGGGCTGCCACAAACATTCTTGCACATGTGGGGCCCTTTCCTTCCTTTACGATCTCTTTGGGATATAAGCCCAATAGAAATGCTGCTGGGTCAAAGGGAATGCACAATTTGATAACTTTTTGAGCATAGTTCCAAATTGCTTGGAGAGCAATTTGGAACCATGCTCAAAGTGCTATCAAACTGTGCATTCCCTTTGATCTAACAGTGTCAATATTGGATCTGTATCCCAAAGAGATCATAAAGGAAGGAAAAGGACCCATATGGGCAAAAATATTTGTAGCAGCCCTTTTTATAATGGCAAGGAACTGGAAATTAAGTTGTATGCCCATCAGTTGGGGAATGGCTGAATAAGTTATGGTATATGAATGTTATGGAATATTATTGTTCTTTAAGAAATGATACATAGGCTGATGATGAGGATGAACTGAAGGGAAAGGACTATTTGTACAAGCATCTTTATAGCAGTTCTTTTTGTGGTGGCAAAAACTAGAATTTGAGGAGATGCATATCAAATGAAGAAGGGCTGAACAAGTTATGGCATATGATTGTGATAGAATATTATTGTGCTATATGCAGGATGATTCCAGGAAAACCTGGAAAGACTTACATGAATTGATGCAAAGTAAAGTGATCAGAACTAAGAAAATACTATAAGAGTAACAGCAATATTATTTGATGAAGAATTATGAATGACTTACCTATTTTCAGTAATACAATGAGGATCCCAGAGGACTCATGATGAAACATACTATCTACCTCCAAAGAAAGAACTGATATTGTCTGAATACAAACTGAAGCAGTCTGAGAGCAGATAGGTGATGAGATGGCTAGAGCACTGGCCCTGGAATCAGGAGGATTTAAGTCAAATCTGACGTAAGATACTTGATACTAGCTGTATGACCCTGGGCAAGTCACTTAACCCCAAATGCCTCACACACACCCTCAAAAACCAAACTGATGCATGCTTTTTAAAATTTTCTCTCTTATTTATTTATTTATATTTTGAGTCTTCTTGTGCAAAATAACTAAGGTGGAAATATTTTTATCAATAGTATTTTATTTTTCCAAATACATGTAAACATAGTATTCAACATTCATTTTTTAAAGCTTTTTATTTGCAAAACATATGCATAGGGGGACAGCTAGATGGCACAGAGGATAGAGCACCAGCCCTGAAGTTCAAATATGGCCTCAGACACTTAACATTCCCTAGCTGTGTGACCCTGGGCAAGTCACTTAACCCCACTTGTCTCAGCAAAAAGAAAAAAAAAAGAAAAAAAAAACATATGCATGGGTAATTTTTTAACATTGACCCTTGCCAAGCTTTCTGTTACAAATTTTACCCTCCTATCCCCCATCCCCTCCCCTAGATGGCAGGAAGTCTAATACATGTTAATTACAACATTCATTTTTGTAAGACTTTGTGTTCCAGATTTTTCTCCCTCCCTTACCTCCTCCCTCCCCAAGACAACAAGCAATCTGATATTGGTTATGCATGTACAATCCTTTTAAACATATTTTCATATTTGTCATGTTATGCAAGAAAAATAAGACCAAAAGGAAAAAAAAATGAGAAAGAAAAAACAAACAAAAAAAGGTGAAAATACTATGCTTTGATCCACATTCAGCCTCCATATTCTCTGTCTGGATGTGGATGGCATTTTTCATCCTAAGTTTATTGAAATTGCTTTGAATCACCACTTTGTTGAGAAGACCATGTCCATCAGAATTGATCATTGTATAATCTTGTTGTTGCCATGTACAATGTTCTCTTGGTTCTGCTTACTTCACTCAGCATCAGTTCATACAAGTCTCTCTGAAATCGTCCTGCTGGTCGTTTCTCACAGAACAATAATATTCCATAACATTCATATACATAATTTATTCAGCCATTCTCCAACTGATGGGCATCCACTCAATTTCCAGTTCCTTGCCACTACAAAAAGCAGCTGCCCACATTTTTACCCATATGAGTTCTTTTCCCTCTTTTATGATCTCTTTGGGATACAGACTCAGTAGTGACACTGCTGGCTCAAAGGCTATGTACAGTTTTATAGTCCTTTGAGTATAGTTAATGTGGAAATATTTTACATGATTGCATGTGTATAACCTACAATGGATTGTTTACCATCTCAGGGATAGAAGGGATAGAATTTGGATGGCAGAACTTTTTTTTAAAAAATGTTTAAAATTGTTTTAATAGGTAAATGGGAAAAAACAAAATGTTATTAAGAAAAAAAAAAGAATGGCTTGGGATGTGAAGAAAGCACTTAGAGCCATGTCTTGATCATGTCTGTGCCAAGAAATTGACATGAAATGGGTCCCTCAGTTCAGTTGGAGGCTAGAACACCAACCCATGCATGGGAAAAGGCTCAGACTGTGGACCTGGAAGGGTTGGGAGGTGGGGCAGGATGGAGTGGAGGATGGATGAATCCTCCCCTCCTTGCACAATGCCATCCATATCCTATTGCGACTAATTATTCCATCTAACCAGGTGCTAAACTATTGTTTTTCCACTGCAGAAGCAGTGCTGCTGCCTTTGCCTTCCAAATTCTGCACTCACAGGAAAAACTGTGATCGCCCCACCCTGATTATTTTTGATCTGAAAGGTGTGGGGGGGGGGGGCGGGGGAGGGCTGGGATAGGGAACAGGAATTGTTTTCCCTGGGTCCAGTACCTTTGGGGCTGAAAAATAAGGAGTGGTCTAGACAAGCTTCTGCAAATGAGTAGCAGAGCAATGCCTCTGGGAGGCATCATGATAATAGCTGGCATCCCTAGGGAGCTTTGAGGTTCAACAAACACTTTCCTCACAGCAACCTTAAGAGGCAAATAGGATTAGCCCCATTATGCAGAAGAGAGAAACTGAAGCCTGGGAGGTTGCATCCCATGGCTAGCTCATGAGTCCTTTTGTACAACTGCCTTTTTGTGCCTCAGGCAACTGCTTAGGACTTATCCACCAACTTACTCTAGCTAAAAATAGCTATTATTTCTCTAGCATTTATTATGTGCTGGGCACTGTGCTAAGTGCTTTACAGTTGTGATCTCATTGATTCTCACAAAAGCCCTGACAGGCTGGTGTTTTATCCCCATCTTACAGATAAGGAAACCAAGGCAAACAGGTTAAGTGACTAGCCAGCATCACATAGCTAGTAAATGAAGCTGTATTTGAATTCAAGTTGATTTTAGGTCCGAAATTTCTGTGCACTGTGGTAACCCTTAGCTGTCCCTAAGTCAGGATTTGTTGTTGCAGAGGACTCCTTACGCTGCTAAAATCACAGGTGATTAGTTATTCAGTCTATATATGTCTCTATTTATCCACCTATAACATACAAACATATAGACACATGCAGAATAACAGAAGGTGGCACTAAAGCTGCTGAGCCATCCCTCTGCCTCCGGGCTCTCTTGTTATATTAGCTTGTTCACTCAACCTGCTAGAAAAAGTATTCAGCGCATGGGTATCAGGTATAAGGCAGTTTATTTCCTCCACCACAGAACATTCTTAAGACAAAAAGATATGCACAGCAAATCAGAAGACATAAATATTTCTTTAAAATTTTTTTTATTAACAAAACATATGCATGGATAATTTTTCAACACTGACCCTTGCAAAATCTTATGTTCCAAATTTTCCCCTCCTTTCTCCATCCCCTCCCCTAGATGGCAAGCAATCTAATATGATGTAAAATATTTCAAGGAACCTCTTAGACTCATCATTCTCTCCCAGTTGGTACCAAGGATGGAAGAAATATATTACTTTCCCCTCAGCTCTGTGCTGTCCATACAATAGCCTCTAGCCAGCCAAGCACAAAAGCTCTTTAGTGCTTCAGGTTTCGGAATAGTCAGTCATTCTTTCCAGTGAGAAATGGGCTGTTACAGGAAGCCCTCCTCTCTGGGCAGCTGGCCTCCATCTTGGGAATCTAGGAATCCTTGCACTGAGGAGGTAACTGCCACAACTGGAAGGATCCATTTGTCAGGGTTGCTATTTGCTGACCTGTCTGCAACAAAGAAGGAATAAAGCATAGGAAGCTGGGGCCTTGGCTCACCAAGGGAAGCACATGTTCCTGGTGCCACATGCCTGTCCACCGTGACCGCTGGGGGCAAAGCGTGCGGCAGGGAAAGGAGAGATCAAGTGAGAAACACCCTCCCCTTCCCTCTGCTGAAAGGCTGAAAGGAGAGAAAGTGCTGGATGCTTCCATCCCAAAAGAGAAAAGACCCTATAAGAAATTAGCTCCTGTTATACAGCACACAAAGGAATCATCTTTCACACACACACACATACACACACACATCAGGGGAACTGCTAATAATGAGTAGCTATGTCATTTGTACAGGATGTCTGTCCTTTAGCAAAGGACCAAAGCACAGGTCCAAGGGAGGTGCTCTAGCCCATTGAATTGGGGTGTGTATAAGGATATGTGTGTGTATTTGAAAATAAAAAGCTATAAAATAAAAAAAAATTTAAAATATTTTATGCCTTCTGATTTGCTGTGCATATATTTTTGTCTTAAATATCTTTATACACACACATGCATGTATAAAGTATATATATATGTATGTATATATATATATATATATATTAGAGCTGGAGTTGGACTCTGGGTTACTCAGATTCAAGTTCTAACTGTGCCCTTTTTTAGTCTAGTCTCTCTGGGCCTTAGTTTACTCATTTGTAAAATAGAAGAATTTGGTCCTAGAAAAAGGGCAAGCCCTTATACCTGAGGAGCTCGTCTTCCCTGAAAATTCCATAAAACCCCCAACTCTCACCTGTGGCTCTGAGAATCTGTAATACGTGCATTGGCCACACCCCAGTAAAAGGATCTTAGCAGGTGGCTAACCAGACAAAGGTAATCAAGAAGCCTTTTACTAGTCAGTGAATTGGGATAGCCTAAACCACGAATTCGAGGACTTCCCCCAGTGGAATAGAGAGATGAGAACAGTTCATTCCAAGGGCCAAAAAGGTGGCTAAAGGAGGTTCTGTGGTCAGACAAGGTCCTCTACTGCAGTTGCCTTAACTTTTGTCTCGCCACTGGACTTTTATGACTGTGGAAGAGAGTGAGACTGTCTCACTTAAATCTAATTTACAGAGAAGTCCAAACATCATCACCCTCTGATTGGAAAGCTAAGGGCAAATAAGAACAATATGCATGTATGCTCTTTTTTAGTTATGTCCCATTCTTTGGGATCCCATTTGGGGTTATCTCTTGGCAGAAATACTGGAGTGGTTTGCCCTTTCCTTCTCCAGCTCACTTGACAGATGAGGAAACTGAGGCAATCATGGTTAAGTGATTTGCCCAGGGTCACCCAGCTAGGAAGTGTCTAAGATTAGATTTGAACTCAGGAGGACGCTTTTCCAACTCCAGGTCTGGTACTCTATGCACTTAGGGCGCCCTCTAGCTACCCCATATGTATACATATGCATATTTTAAAAATT
This sequence comes from Myrmecobius fasciatus, assembly GCA_023553655.1. Classification (NCBI taxonomy): domain Eukaryota; kingdom Metazoa; phylum Chordata; class Mammalia; order Dasyuromorphia; family Myrmecobiidae; genus Myrmecobius; species Myrmecobius fasciatus. The sequence goes on from JAJPUD010004500.1 coordinate 158,514, forward strand.
TATATACACATCTTTAAAAATTAATACATGCATATAATAGGTACACATCATGCATGGTGTGTATTAACATACAATACAGATACATATAATAACATGTATATTATATACACAATACTTTAAGGTTTACATGATTTAAAATAATGTTATAGTATAGTGTACTATTTTGATTCTCACAACAACCCTTTTTTATCCTCATTTGACAGATGAGGACACAATCTGAAGGAAAGTGACTTGCCCAGGATCATACAACCAGTACCAAAGGGGTTTCTTTGACATGGATAACTAGCAGCATTCTTATACCATGGGTGATGAGCCCCAGGAGAGAATGAGTTTGGGACCCAAAGGTCATTCTCTGCAGCTCACTGATAGAAATTTGGGTAAATCCCCTGTCTCTCTGAGCCTTAGTTTCTTCATGTTTAAAAATGAGGTTCATCATGGTAACTTGGACTTATTTTTTTGGCCCAGGCCAGTGATTTAGTTGGTTGGGGAACTCCTGGTGTATACACTTCTTCCACTTCTCTAAATCTGCAGGTCACTTGAAATTTAGGGTCCAAGAGAATCTCTGATTTTGCTGACAAGTTGAGGGACTTGCCCAAAGTCACACAGCCAAGATGGGGCAGAGACAGGAGATGTGAACTTGCTTTCATCTGACTCCAAAGCTGCTTTCTCTCCACCACATCATCTTGTTTCACACTTAAGTAGCACTTTGTTGCTTTGTTGGAGAAAATCACACAAGGAACAGAATGAAATAATGGAGAGTATATTGGAGTTATATGTCAGCTAGCTAGCTGCATGATCCTGAGCAAGTCACTTGATTGCTCAGTTTGCTCAGCTCTAAAATGAGCTCACCTCTGTGTGCTGCTGAATGAGAGACATCTGTGTTGGGGCTGTGCCTACTCTCATGTCTCCAACTATGGGCTGATTCAGCTACTCTTTGTTGCAGGGTTGTTGGCCTTTGGCCTGCTAGCCCTGGACTTCACAGGTATGGGCATCACTACCAATTCTGATGAGCTGGTCAGCAGTGATGTACCAGCTGGTGGGTTTGTGGTCACCCTACAGAATCTTGGTAAGTGGGACCCTGTAGGTCCAGGAATAAGATTGCATTCATTCTCCATAAAGGGGAAAAATTTGCCCAAAACCACATGATCAGTTTGTGGCAAGATCTGTGACTGAGAACTCAAAGCTAGGATTCTTCCCTCTATCTCTCTGTATATCAGAATGAACTCCGTGGGGTCCGTAGCTCTGTTTCTCTTTAAGTTATCACCTTAGAATCTGAGGTAGAAGGGGCCTCAGAGAACAAATAGTTCACTAAAGTAAATGTGAACAGCATTCTTTTACTGTGGGATGAAAGAGTTTTCTTACTAAAGCAGAAGGTTCACATTTCTCCTTGAGGTCTCCATGGATGAGCTTTCTTGCCTGTAGCAATAAACCCCTACCTCCGAGTTCCTCTCCCCTGGGAAACTCTGGGCTTGTTTTCCAGGAGCTAGGTTCACCTGGCTGGTGCAGAAGCCAAGGTTGGCTATGAGGTCTATCAGAATTTTGTGTGCCAAAAGAAGTGTGAGTTACAAGGGTGAGCAGATGCCGATGTCTACCAATAATTCTGCCCAATCACTCAGAGCCCAGATGAACCTTTCTGACCAGCCAGAAACCTTAGAAATAGGCTTAGCATTCTGGATGAATAAACTGAATAAATCTGCTCACCAAAAAGTTCATGTCTGTCTCTGACTTGTCCTGTAGAGGAGCCTCAGGCAGTGAAGTGTCAGTGGATATGACCAACTCCTCCATCCATCTCATTTCTAGTCTTCCTCCCTTCTCTCTGACCACCCAGAGCCATCACAACCAAAAAGCCTGTGCTCTCCCTTCCCAGGAAGGTCTACGACCTAAAAGCATCTTAGGGTTGATGGCTACACTAATGGACTCGGGAGCAGTAGCTGGACTGCAATCTCACCTCTGCCACTTACAAGGCCTGTGATTCTGAGAAAGTCACTGAATCTCTTTGAGAATCCATGTTCTCATCTAAAAATGGGGAAGAGAATATTGTACACTAGCTATCATACAGCATGGGAGCATAAAATGAGGTGGCTTTGTTCTGTAGTGCTTTGTCAGCCTTATAAATCACTATGTAAATGTCAACCAAAGAAAATAAGAACTGAGAGGGACTTCAGAGGGACAGCAGGAAAGCTGCACCTAGGAGGGCTCTTAGAACACAGGATGCCAAACTTGGGAAGACCTTAGAACACGGAATGCCTGAGCTAGAAGGGGTCTTAGAATACAGAATGTCAGATCAGGGAGAGCTCTTAGATCACAAAATGTCTGAGCTAGAAGGGGTCTTAGAATACAGAATGGCAAATCAGGGAGAGCTCTTAGATCACAGAATGTCAGAGCTGGGAGGGCCCTTAGAATACAGGATGCCAAACTTGGGAAGACCTTAGAACAGGGAATGTCTGAGCTAGAAGGGGTCTTAGAATATAGAATGGCAAATCAGGGAGAGCTCTTAGATCACAGAATGTCAGAGCTGGGAGGGACCTTAGGGATCATCTTTTCTAATCTCACTTTACAGAAGAAAAGAACCTGAGGGGAGAGGGGGAAGTGACCTCCCCTAACAGCTGTTAATGACAATGAGGACTCAAATCTAGATGTCTCTAGTCCTTTGCTTTTTCTTCTCCTCACTCACATAGACTGCCTCTGAAATCTGTTTTATAACAAACAGAGCAGAATTAAAACCCTCAAATACAGATTGTCTCCCTCAAAGTGGTCCCTTGGAAATCTATTCATTTATTCCAACCATGCTGCCATCATTCTAAGCCCCTCTCTTTGGCCTCACCTGTGCCTGCTCTATACAGGGCCCCTGTTGGAAGTCTTCTTACTGCCTCCATCCCTCCAGTTGCTTATGAGGTAGCACATTTTAAGTGCTCTATAAATATTTCTGAGACCTCATTACTATCATATCAGCTGAGACCACATCTCTTCATATTTTCCATGGCATCTAACATGAGGACATTCTATATTAATGCTCATTCTGTATTACCCAGAATTCTACTTGGCATTCTGGGTATCACTCTACCTAGATCAACTCCTGATGCTTTATACTTTCTTGTTCAGCTAACTCCCTTTCAAATAGATGTCCTGCTAGACCCTTCAGGGCTATTGGATATTAGATAATCTGATAAATTTAAAAGCATCTTGCTTTTAGTGGCTGTAAATGGTAAAACAATAACAACCACAACAACACCCTTCCAGGATTCTGACAGCTATGCTGTTTTGATTCAGAGAGTGTATAGGGTGGGCTCACAAAGGAAAAATGGTGGAATGCCAAGCACCACTACTCACTTGCCATAAAATACTTTTAGGCAAAGGAATTTGTCAAGTGCTTCTCCTATTGAACCATGCAGGTAGTCTCCATACTACCTCAGTAACTTTTACTTTCTGCACAGAGGAAGGCATATTTAGGCAAGCAAACTTCCATTAACAGACTGATAAGAAATACACAACTTTGTAGATGTTGCATCTGAATTAACAATAATGAATGAATTTAACATTAATTGTGCATTTATTATGTGCAAAGCATTGCTAGGAATATGAATAGGAAAGTAAGATAATCTCTGCTCTCAGGAAGTTCACCATCTTCCAATTTAGGAGATGGCATATGTGGAAGGCTTTAGCTGTAAGTCAGATGGACAAAGTCCCATGATCCTTAGGGTAGAGTGACAAAGCAGGAAGTAATGCTTATTCCTTAATGTCATTTCCACTGATAAAATCAGATCATTTTCTAATATTGAACCATATGGCATTGGGATGTAAACATTGCTGTTCCTGAGGCTCTTGGATCTTGGATTGTCTTCATTAGCATCCAAGAGGAGATAGTAGTCAAGGTGGTGGTGGCAATTTAACTTGTCTGGTATATGCTGCCTCCTTTCTCTCTCAGGGGGCCTTGCTGCTTTAGCTGGGCTGACTTGCCTTTTCTGAGTGACAATTGCTGACCCCTTTTCCACAGGTCACTTCCTCAGATAGTGTCTGTGAAGTATGGAAACAGGATCATTGGGCTAAAGATGCTAGCACTCCCAGGTTGTGTCCATCTGCCTATGGGTAGCAGTGGATCACCAGTTGTTGATTATGATGATGAAGGCAGGCCTCTTTTCCATGATAATTTCTCCCTTTGATGACTGCAGGGACTGGGCTGGCAGCAGTTCTGGTGATTTGGAGGTACTGCTGTTCCCAAAGCTCTTGGGTTCCAGATTCAGGGTTGTTTCCATAAGAGTCTGAGGAGAGATGTTGGTCATTATGGGAGTGGTGGTTCTACTTCAGTGACATATTGCTTTCTATTATCACCTCAGATGTGGTGTGCCAGAAGTAACAGATGCTATGCATCCAGAATAGGGAAGAAAGGAGGAAAGAAAAGAAAGAGGAATACAATGAGAAATGGACCAGGGCACAGGGAAGAGGACTGAGGTGTTGAGAATTTGTAGGCAGAAGAGCCAAAAAGGCTTTTACCCTGAGGACAAGGGTAAGGGTTAAAGAACTCTAGTATATCCCAAACAAACAAAGCAGTACTTAGGATAAGATTTATATTTCTAAATACTTACACCAATAAAAGAGAAAGAACAAATCAGTGATTTGGGAAGGTAAATAAAAAACTAGAAAAAGAAGAAATTAAAAGTCCCCAATTAAACACCAAAATAGAAATCCTGTAAATCAAAGGAGAGATTAATAAAATTGAAAGTTAAAAAAACCCAAACATTGAACTAATAAATAAAACTAAGAACTGGTTTTACAAGGGGCATAATAAAATAAATAAGCCATTGGCTAATGTAATTTAAAAATGAAAGGAGAAAACCAAATTACTAGTATCAAAAATGAAAAGATGGAATGCACAAACAATGAAGATGAAATTAAAGCAATTATTAAGAACTATTTTGTCCAATTATATGCCAATAAAACTGACAGCCTAAGTGATATGGATGAATATTTACAAAAACACAAATTGCCCAGATTAACAGAAGAGGAAATAGAATACTTAAATAATCCTTCATTAGAAAAAGAATTTGAACAAGCCATAAATAAGCTCCTTAAGAAAAAACCCCAGGATCAGACAGATTTATAAGTGGCAAACATTTAAAGGATAATGAATCCCAATACTACATATATTATTATTGGGAGGCGGGGAGAGATACGGGAATAGAGTTCTACCAAATCCCTTCCAAGACACAAATATGATTTTGATACTTAAACCAAGGAAAATAAAAATAGAGAAAGAAAACTATAGGCCAATTTCCCAAATGAAAATCGATGCAAAATTTTTAAATAAAATACTAGCAAAGAGATCATAGCAATATGTTACAAAGATCATACCCTATGACTAGGTAGAATTTATACCAGGAAAATAGGGCTGGTTCAACATTAGGAAAACTGTAAGCATAATTGATCATTTCAATAACAAAAGCTATATGATTATATTAATAAATTTTGAAATGGTTTTTAACAAAACACAATATTTATTTCTACTAAAAACTCTAGAAAACATAGGAACAAATGAAATTTTCTTTTAAATAAGTATTATCTATCTAAAACCAAGAGCAAACATTATCTATAATGACATCAGACAGAAGCCTTGCCAATAAAATCAGGGATGAAGCAAGGTTCACCACCATTATCACCACTGGTATTCAGTATTGTATTAGAAATGCTGTCTCCAGCAAAAAGGCAAGAAAAAAGAAATCAAAGAAATAAGAATAGGCAATGAGGAAAGAAAAGTATCATTTTTTAATTTTTTTTTTTGCTTTTTTTTTTGCTGAGGCAATTGGGGTCAATAACTTGCCCAGGGTCACATAGGTAGGACGAGGTAAGTGTCTGAGATCACAAACTGAACTCAAGTACTCTTGAATTCAGGGCTGGTGCTCTATCCACTGCACTACCTCGATGCCCCCAAAGTATCATTTTGTGCAACTAATGCGATGTTACATTTAGAAAGCCCAAGACAGTCAATTTAAAAACTTTTTGAAACAATTAACAACTTTAGCAAAGTTGTAGGGTATAAAATAAATCCATATAAACCATCTCCATTTCTATATATTATCAACAAAGTCCACTAGAAAGAGAAATTCCATTTAAAATAAAATATCATTCCATATAAAATACTTGGGAATCTACCTGTCAAGACACTCATAGGAATATAACAACTTCAAAACACTTTTCATGCAAATAAAGGTAGATATAAACAACTGGGAGAATATTAATTGCCCATGGGTAGGCTGAGCCAATATAATAAAAATGACAATACTTATTCAATGCCATACCAACCTATCAGAATTATTTATGAAGCTAGGAAAAATAATAACAAAATTCATCTGGAAGAACAGAAGGTCGGTCAAGAATATCAAAGTAACTGGAAAGGAAAATGGGGAAGGAGGAGTGAAGGAAGGCAGCAGTAACAGATTTTAAATTATTTTACCAAGTGGTCTTCATCAAAACAATCAGATACTGGATAAGAAATAGAATGGTCAACAGAATAGATTTAGTACACGATATACAGAAGCAAATGACCATGGCAACCTAGTGTTTGATAAACCCAAAGATTGCAGATATTGGGTCAAGAACTCACTATCTGAAAAAACTGCTGGGAAAACTGAAAAGTAGGCTGCAGAAATTGGATATAGAATAGCATCTCACAAGATATACCAAAATAAGTTCAAAATGGGTGCCTGAGTTAGATATAAAGAATGTTATCATAAGCAAATTTGGGGAACATGGGAAAATTTAAAAGCTCTCTCACAGATCTCTCTCAGATCTATGGATAAGGGAAAAGTTCGTGCCCAAACAAGAGATAGAGATCACAGGAGATAAAAGTCGATAATTTTGATTACATTAAATCAAAACGATTTCACACAAACAAATCCAATGCCCCCAAATTAGAAAGCAAGAAACGGGGGAAAGCAGTTTTATAGCAAGTTTCTTGGAGAAAGGCCTCATTTCTCAAATTATAGGGAATTAAGTTAATTTATAAAAATTTATAAAAAGAAGAATCATTCTCCAATTGATAGCGCTAAACAGTTTACATAAATTGCCTCGTTTGAAATTCACATCAAAAAGTCGGGTGAGGTCAGTGCTATTACTATCCCCTTTTATAGATGAAAAAATTGAGGCTGGCAGAACTTTAAGTCACTTACACATAGTTACTGTGTTACTAATTTGAACCCAGTTCCTTGATTCCAAGTCCAAGACTCTATTCCTTTCAGGGAGCTATTGCCAGCATTCTGGACACTCTCTGGAGGAGGGAGTGAAGGTGACCACTACACAGTTCGGCCTCATTTAAATCCAGTTCACTTGCAAGTCAAGACATCACCCTCCTGTTTTCATTGGTCTTCCTGGAGAACAACAATCCCTTTCAACAGATACCTGCCCCTTAAGTGAGTGCTACTTTGTCTGAGAAGCTTTTGGCTGAGTCCTAGGGGGTCGGCTGGTGGAGCCAGGAAAGAGAAATCTAACAAAGCCCTTTAGGGAAGAAACCACCAGCCAGGAGGAAGAGGAGTCATATTCCCTGAGGTTTTGACTTGGCAGTGGGAGGGAGAGTTGTCTCAGTAATTGCAGAACACGTGGTCTAGTAAAATGAGGGGTTTGGATGAGCTGCTTCCATGGTTCTAAGAGGCAGAGCTCGCCGGAGGGAGAGTTGGGGTTTCTTTGGGGCATTCTGAAGTTGAGACACAGCTTGGAATCGGGCCGAGCTTGGAGAGTAGCTTCTGTCTTAGAAGGGCCTGGATTCAAATCCCAGCTCTGGTTTAGTTTAGCTACATTATCGTGGCAAGATCACTTAATCTCTCAATGACTCAGGTAGCTTTCTAAATTGCTGATTTGTTTATTTGCTCCATTGATGAAGTTACTGCTCCCTTACTCCTCCCTCAATTTCTGAAACCCCTTTGGGGGCTCCCTGAAAGTTAAGGGAAATGGGGACTCATCGAATCAAAAAAAAAATCATCTGATTTCTTCAACCTGTCCCAGCTTCTGCCCTAAAGATTGGTTCTCCCTTAGCTCAATTGGGGTTACACTGGGTTCATGGGAGCCAGGCAGGGCCCAGGTGCTCTCCTCTCCCTGCAGCCCCTCTCCAGGGATAATGACGCCAGTCTGGCTATGATGGAGTACCCAGAATTCTTTGTGAGTGATTGTCCTTCACCACAGCCAAGGCTGATGCAATAGTCCTTGCAGAGTTTTCTTCATGCTGAGGACTCTCTCTGCCCAAGGACTTCCTCATAATAGCTAACAGTTAGATAGTGATTTAAGGTTTACAAAGCATTTTACATATATTATCTCATTTGATCCCACCTTGACCCCTAAATACCCACCTCTTCCCAAACTTAAAGGGAACTCAGACTGTAAAAAATGACCTTCTAGAATAGGATAAGCAAAGGAAGCTAAAACTTGAAAAGATTTTTGGACACAGAAAGTCAAAGTTAGAAGGGTGCTTGGAACACAGAACATCAGAATAGGAAGGAACTTTAGAACAAGAGAGTTCAGAGTTGGAAAAGGCTTGAGAACACAAAAAGAGGGGTTTGGAAACAGCTGTAAAACATAGAATATCAGAGCCTGGACAAAGGAGTGGAAAGAGAGTTCGGGAGGGAGAAGCAGTGCTAGGTGCAAATTCAATTGCATCTCTTTACTCCCTGTGTGAGTAAAGGGCAAGCTACCTCCCTATCCTGGGGATCAGTCTCTTTAATTATAAATTGAGTAGAATTGTTTTTTTTTTTTTTTTTTTTGGCTTTTTGCTGAGGCAATTGGGGGGTTAAGTGACTTGCCCAGGGTCACACAGCTAGGAAGTGTCTGAGACCAGATTTGAACTCAGGTCCTCCTGACTTCAGGGCTGGTGCTCTAACCACTGCGCCACCTAGCTGCCCCTAGATTGGTTTTTAAAGCATCTTCTAGTTCTGAATCCTATGACAAGACATTGAGCTATTATAACTAGAAGGACTTAGAGACTTTAGAGACCTCTCAGTTTTATAGAGGAAATCGCAGAGATGAAGTGCCACATAGTAGAGACAAGGCTAGACTCCAAGCTCTCTCAATCTTGCTTCTGTTATAACACACTGCCCCTCTTAGATTGATTCCTACTTTATTTTATTATTATTATTATTATTATTATTATTATTATTTTTGCTGAGGCAATTGGGATTAAGTGACTTCCCAGGGTCACAAGCTAGGAAACATTAAGTGTCTGAGGTCGGATTTGAACTCAGATCTTCCTGACTTCAAGGCCGGTGCTCTATACACTGTGTCACCTAGCTGTCCCCTGGATCCCTACTTTAACAGAGCCAGCTGATGCTACAAGGCTAGAGGAGGAGTTACGTAGAATATCACTGCCTCTCTCAATGCCTCATTTCACAAAGTCAGAGAATTTCTTGTGCTGGAAGCCATTTTATCCTACAACATGCCCTCAAAACAATTAGCATGAGATGCAATGGATATGTTGAACAGGTGCAGGACTAAGAGTCAAGCAGAGCTGTGTTCAAATCATGCCTCCCATGCTCAGAAGTTGAGTAATCCTGGGCAAGTGATTTAATTTCTCTCATCTATAAAATGAGATTAAATTTTTCCCATTGGCCTTCAATGTCTCTTCCAGCTTGAAAGAGCCTACCTTGATGTTTATATCACAGGCTAGTTTTCGGATCTAAGAAGCATCATTCAGGGTGGGATTAATAATATAAAAAAAACAAACCCCAAAAACCAACCCTCTTATCCTGGCATTCAAGGCCCTGTAAAGTGTGGCTCCTCTTTACTTCTCCAGCTTAATTTCATGATTTCTTTCTCTACATTTCTGCCAAACCAGACTCTTTCCCCCCTAAACTCAGCTAACTATCTCTTGCCTTTTGGATTTGAACAGACCCTTCTGTATGTCATTTCTGCCTTTCAAAATCTTTCTCTTCATCTCTCTGAAGCCATCTTTGATTGCTCCATCTAAAAGTACTCTCTTAAATGCAAATTAAGACAACTCTGAGATACCACTACATACCTGTCAGATTGACTAAGATGACAGGAAAAGATAATGACAAATGTTGAAGGGGATGTGGGAAAACTGGGACGCTGATACATTGTTGGTAGAACTGTGAACAGATCCAACCATTCTGGAGAGCAATTTGGAACTATGCTCAAAAAGTTATCAAACTGTGCATACCCTTTGACCCAGCAGTGTTTCTACTAGGCCTATATCCCAAAGAAATCTTAAAGGAAGGAAAGGGACCCACATGTGCAAAAATGTTTGTGGCAGTCCTTTCTTTAGTGGCTAGAAACTGGAAACTGAATGGATGCCCATCAATTTGAGAATGGCTGAACAAATTATGGTATATGAATATTATGGGATATTATTGTTCTGTAAGAAACGACCAGCAGGACGATTTCAGAGAGGCCTGGAGAGACTTGCATGAACTGATGCTGAGTGAAATGAGCAGAACCAGGAGATCATTATACACGGCAACAACAGTATTACATGATGATCAATTCTGATGGACATGGTTCTCTTCAACAACGAGATGTTTCAAACCAGTTCCAATTGTTCAGTGATGAACATATACATATACATATACATATACATATACATATACATATACATATACATATACATATACATATACATATACATCCAAGGAGAGGCCTGTGAGATCTGAGTGTGGACCACAATATAGCATTTTCACATTCTCTGTTGATGTTTGCTTGCATTACGTTTTTCTTCTCAGGTTTTTTTTTTCTTGTAGATATGATTTTTCTTGTACAGCAAGATAACTGTATAAATATGTATACACATATTTGATTTGTCAAGTATTTTAACATAATTAACATGTATTAGACTTCCTGCCATCTAGGGGAGGGCGTGGGGTAAGGAGGGAAAAATTTGCAACAGAAAGCTTTGCAAGGGTCAGTGTTGAAAAATTACCCATGCATATGTTTTGCAAACACAAAGCTTTAATAAAATAAAATTTTAAAAAAAAGTATTCTTTTTTGCTTAGGCCTCTTTGTCTCTTTTCTTCCTTTGCCCAGGTTACACCTTAACTTGTATTATATGTATTTATGTGTATGTCCCAAAGGTGTAGAAAAATAGCCCTCCCACCACCACCCCATAATAGAAAATAAATATCTTAAAGTCAGATACTATGTCATTTTAGTTTTGGTATTCCAAACACCTGGCCCAATACCTTATGCAGCCAAATATATGTATCACTGGAATAAGAAAGACTTGAATTCAAATCTTACTTCAGATAATTACTAGCTGTGTGACCCTGGGAAAATCACTTAATCTCTGCCTGCCTCAATATTCTCATCTGTAAAATGGAGATGATAATAGCACCTGGCTCTCATGTTGTTGTGAGGATCAAATGAGATGATATTTGTAACGCCCTTTGCAAACCTTAAAAATGCACTAAAAATGCTAACTATTGTTATTATTATGCATGGTAGGTGATTAAACATTTCTTGAACTAGATCTAATTGAATCATTGACATGGATGAAGGTGTAAATGGCTTATTTATCAAATCTGGGAAGCTAGGAAGACTAACATACTGAATAATAGAGTCAAATATAAAAGGATCTCAATAGGCTGGAATCTTGGACCAAAGTTAATATAAAATTTTAATAAGGATGAATGTAAAGACCTATACTCAAATTCAAAAAATCAATGACACAGGTTCAGGATAGGATTGTCAAAGGTAAACAGTTTGTGTAAACAAGATCTGGGTATTTTAATATGCTGAAAGCTTAATGGGAGTCAATAGCATGTCATTGACTGACTGGTTGACTGACATGACAACAAGAAAAACTAATGAGATCTCAGGCATTGTGTCTGGGACAAAGGAGATGCTGGTCCCATTGTGCCCTGCCTACATCTGACCTCAGCTAGAGAATTGTGTTCAGTTCTGGGTAGTCCATTAATAGACTGGAAAGCATTCACAAGAGGGCAAGGAGGATGAGGATGAGGAAGAGGAAGAAGAATCTTCAGTCTTAGGACATGGTTGTTTGAAAAGAATCAGTTCAAAGAAACCATTTTATCTGGAGAAGAGAAGACTTAGGAGTACAAAATAGTGGTCTTGCAAGAACTGTTATATGGACAGAAGATTAGCCTTATTCTGCTTGGCTCCCAAGGGAGGATGAGGAATAATGGGTGGAAGGTTAAGAGACACTAGTTTAGGACTCTATGTTAAAAACAAATCAAAAATCTTTTGAACAGTTCCAAAGGTGAAGTAATTATTAGGTCTGGATCCCAAGGAAATTTTTTTCAAGTGTGAGGAGAGGACCTAACTATACAAAAATATTTATAACAGCTCTTTTTTTGTAGCAGCAAAAAATTGGAAATTGAGAGGATGTCCATCAATTGGGGAATGACTGAACAAGTTATGGTATATGAATGTAATGGAATACTATTGTGCTGTAAGAAATGATGAATAAGCTGATTCAGAAAAACTTGAAAAACTTACATGAACTGATGCTGAATGAAATGAACAGCACCAGAAGAACATTGTACACAGCAGCAGCAACATTGTATGATGATCAACTGTGAATGATTTATCTCTTTTCAGAAATACAATGTAAGAAAATCCCAAAAGACTCATGATAGAAAATGCTATCCACATCCAGAGAAAGAATTATGGAGTCTGAATGCAGGTCAAAGCATACTATTTCTTTCTTTTTTTTAAGGAAACTTTTTAATGGCAAATGAAATAAACGTTCATAAAATTGAAAATAAAAAACCCCTCAAAAGTAAATTGAGAGTATTATTAGAGAAGTCTCCATATGTTTTTATTCTGAAAGATTTTTTTTAAGTATGAAACATACTATTTCTTTACTTTGCTTGTTTTTCTTTCTGTTTTCTTTCACAACATGACTAACATGGAAATACATTTTGCATGACTGCACATGGATAACCTATATTAAACTGCTTATCACTTTAGGAAGAGGGGAGGAGAGGAAGGAAGGGAGAAAAAATGGAACAAAAAATATAAATGAATATTAAAAATTGTCTTTACATGTAATTGGAAAAAAGTAAAATGATATTAAAAAACAAAGGTGGAGTAGGTTGGTTTGATAGAAAATTCTTCATCATGGAAGATATTCAAATAGAAGATGGAACTACCTTTGTTAGGATGTAGTAGAAGAGATTCTTTCTGAGAAATGATTCAGGTTAGATAGCCTTTGAAATCCCTTCCAACTCTCACTTTTTGTGATTTTATACTTTGTCTCTTCCAAATGTGAAAATCACAAACTTTTAAAGTGATTTTCAGTTTTAATATTCTCTATTTTTAATTAGAGCTTTTTATTTTTAAAACATATACATGGATAATTTTTCAATATTGACTCTTGCAAAACCTTGTGTTCCAATTTTTCCCCTCCTTCCCCTCACCCCCTTTCCTGGCAAGTAAGCAATATAATGTAATTATATTGCAAGTAATCCAATATAATATTTTATATTTTAAAGTTCCATCTACCTCTAACATTCTATAAATGAACTGGTGAGTCAGCTAGAGAGATGAAGAGGATAGAGTACCGGGCTTAGAATCAGGAGAGACCTGAGTTTGAATCCTGCTTCAGATTACTTAACTGTGTGACTCTGGACGAGCCACTTAACCTCTCTATGCCTGATTTCCTCATCTGTAAAATTCAATTAATAATAGCCCCTACCTCAAAGGGTTTTTGTCTTCTGCTTCACTATATGTGTGTGTGTGTGTGTGTGTGTGTGTGTGTGTGTGTGTGTGTGTGTATCTTTTTTGCTGGGGCAATTGGGGTTAAGTGATTTGCCCAGGGTCACCAGCTAGGAAGTGTTAAGTGTCTGAGATCAGATTTGAACTCAGGTCCTCCTGACTTCAGGGCTGGTGCTCTGTCCACTGGGCCTCAAAGGGTTGTTGTGAGGAGCAAATGAAGTGCTTTGCAAACCTTAAGGCACTCCATAAATCATGATTATCCTGATTCTTATTATTTTTAGTGAATAACTTTGGTGAATAACAAGCCAGAATATATTTCCAGATTCTAGCACTTTATTTATTTTTGATGAGGCAACTGGGGTTAAGTGACTTGTCCAGGGTTACACAGTTAATAAGTGTCAAGTGACTGGGGTCCGGGTCTAGTGCTCTGTTCACTGTACCACCTAGATGCTCCAAGGCTTCTAACACTTAACAAATCCTCCTGATTATTTTTTACCTAAGGGGTAATCTTGTTCCTATAAGCCCCCAACTCACAGATTGTCAGGTTCCCATGACTCCTTTGGTACTTTATGCTATGTGTCATTGCAACCACCAGGTGGCAGCAATGGCTCTGCCCTGGATGCATCCTAATCAAGCAAAGTACTAACAGGAGCAGAAAGAACCTTTTAGAGATTGTGTGGTCCCACCTTCTTGCCTCTGGCTGGCTCCATCGCCTTGATGCTCCCTGTTTGTGTATCCCATGTCCTCGAACTCACCTCCCCTTTCTAGCCCTCCATCCTTTCCCCTAGTGCTCCCCTCTACCCTGACAAAGGATATTTCACAGCTAACAGAGGCAGGCAGCAGAATGCAGTGCTAAGTCCATTTGTGTATTTAGGAAAAGACTGTATGATAGAGTCAAAACTTTGTTATTTATTTTATTTTATTTTATTTTTGCAGTCATGTCCAATTCTTTGTGACCCCATGTGGATCACATTTGGCAGAAGTACTGAATCGATTTGCCATTTCCTTCTCCGTTTTACAGTTGAGGAAACTGAGGTAAAATAGGGTTAAGTGACTTACCCATCATCTTGTAGATCCTTTTCCCATCCTCTTAAAGCTAATGCCTCCTTGCTAAAGTTGGCTCTAATATAGCTTGTCTATATCTTGTTTGTACCTAGTCATTTGAATATTGTTTCTCTCATTGTTCTATGAGCTCCGCAAGGACAATATTGCTTTTTTCCTTACTTTGTATCTTCAACATTTAACCCAGTGTCTGGCATCTAGTAGGTGTTTAATAAATGCTTGACTGGCATTTAACCCAGTGTCTGGCATATAATAGGTGTTTAATAAATGCTTGACTGATTATAAAGGAGATGATGAGTGAACAACTAGAAAAGAAATTGTTGAACACAAAGAGCCAGCATTGCTTCATCAAGAGCAGGCCATGTCAGACTAACCTTGTTTCCATTTTGGATGGGGTTACAAGTAGACAGGGAGAATGCCATAGATAAAAGTTTACCTAGATTTTAGCAAATTATTTGATAATTTTTTGTTCTCTTCTGGTGAATGAGTGAGAGAAAGACGGGCTGGTTAAAGTACTGTTAGGAAGCTACGGAACAGATAGAATGGCCAGGCCCAGAGATAGCATGGTACAGTGGAAGGAGCCTTGGTTTTGAAGTCATATATTCATTATTGTTCGGTTGTTTAAGTTGTGTCTCACTCTTCAGGACCCCCATTTGGGGTTTTCTTGGCAGAGATGCTAGAGCAGTTTGCCATTTCCTTCTCTGATTCATTTGACAGATAGGGAAACTGAGGCAAACAAGGTTAAGTGACTTGGCCAGGGTCACACAGCTAGTAAGTGCCTGGTGCCAGATTTGAACTCGGGAAGATGAGCTTTCCTGATTCCAGGTCCAGTGCTCTGTGCCCTGTGATGCCCCATAGTGGCCTGAAGCCACAGGATCCAGGTTTAAATCCCATCACTGATTTGACCTGTATGACCCTAAGCAATTCCCTCCATCTACCTGATCCTTGGGTCTCTCAGCTATATAAGAAGGACTTGGACTAGATGACTTCTACAGTTCCTGCCAGATCTAAGAGCCTCATGTTGTGGTGTCAGCTTGGGACATCTCTAATGGAGTACCCCAAAGATGCTGTTTAAAATTTTCTCAGTAACTTAGGTAAAAGTATAGCTGTCCTGCCCATTCTACAAACCTCCTCTTTCCTCCCAATAAGGCTTTAAAAAACAATAGGGGCAGCTAGATGGAGCAATGGATAGAGCACCAGCCTGGAAGTCAGGAGGACCAGAGTTCAAATCTAGCTTCATATTTATTAATATTTATTAGCTGTATGACCCTGGGCAAATCACTTAACCCCAATTGCCTCATCAAAAAAAATTGTCAACTGGCTTGTACTTCAATTTACTTGGAACTATTCTTATGAGTTCCACTTTTTGAAAAAAAAATCATTCTTCATTATTTTCCCTTGTTTTCATATTTTTAGAAATGCTGCAAAAGATTTCATCTCTGTGGAAGTTTGAGGGACTTTGAGACCTGCCAAAAGGGAACCTGAACCCACAGGGCTATTCAGAAAGTGGGGCTAGCAGAGCATGAATTCAGCTGGGTGAGAGATCAGGAGAAAGGGGGAGGTGGAAGCCGAACTAAGACATTGTGTCCTTCCCCCTTGACTGCTTTGCATGAAGGCTTCCCCTTTGAGAGAGAGAGTTCCTATAACCATTGCCTCTGACTCTTTCTTTGTGACCAGTCTTCTATTCTTTTCTCATTTGGGTTCTGGTTCCAGTGCCAGAAAGCCAAGAGAGGGAGAGATGGAGAAATGCTGGTAGTAGAATGTGACTGTCACCTGACACTATTTCTGCTGTTGCTGTGGCACTGACTGCAGTGACTGGGACTCGCTGCAGAGCTGAGGTCTGCTGGGGCAGAGTCCAAAATGCCAGGGACGGCTGGCTCATTAGTGAAGAGCAAGGAGGGTTAGTGGGCAAGCAGGGAGCAGGGCCAAAGATTTTTCTCTCAATGCTGTCCTTGCCTCTCAGTTTCTGTTACAGACGTGCATTTCCTTCCCCTAATTCTTCTTCTCATCCCTCTAGTAATGGTGAGGATGATCAAAAGGTTTAGGAAGGTGATCAAAATATATCATTCATTTAGGGCTAATGGTTTTTTTCTTTCCTCCCTCCCTCCCTTCTTTCTTCTCTTCCTCCCTCCCTTTCTCCCTCCCTTCTTCTCTCTCTCATTCTTTCCCTCTTTCCCTCCCTCCCTCCCTCCCTCCCTTCCTTCCTTGCTTTTTCTCTCCCTCCCTCTTTTCCTTCCTTCCTTTTCCCTCCCTCCCTCCCTCCCTTCCTTCCTCCTTTCCTTCTTCATTCCTTTCTTCCCCCTCTTCCTTCCTTCTTTCTTCCCCCTCTTCCTTCCTTCCTTCTTCCCTTCCTTCCTTTCTTCCTTCCTTCTTTTCTCCCTCCCTTTTCCTTCTTCTTTCTTTTTCTCTTTATCTCTCTCCCCTCCTCCTCCTCCTCCTCTTCCTACTTCTTCTCTTCTTCACTATATTGTGTTTTTAATAAATCTTGTAGCTATAAAAATCAGTTGCAAATTCTAAGTTTGAGCAGTCACTTTGCTCCCAATATTCCATCATTTCACCCTAGCAACCAGTTTTTCCTTGTTGGTGAGAATCACATACAGAATGGTGGTTCTGGTCGATTCTTTTACCAAAGAATGCAGTTACCATCCAGGCAATTCAAGAAATATCAACTGCTCAGTTTTTAGCAGAAAGAGAATTCCCTCAGATGCTGGGATAATCAAAGTTATCCCAGCACTTCTATGTCATGTCTCCATGCCAGACTCCAGGTCTGTTTCTCAAAAGCCTCATCTCTTTCTTATTTCTGTCTGGGTGATCCAGAGCCTACTCCAATGACAATATCAGTTCTGTTTTTGTCTCTGATGATCCTCATCTAATTGTTTTTCACCATGCTTCTCCATTCTGTTCTTGTATTTCTTTTTGTGAATATATCTTCTTAATATATTCTTGTCCTTGCTCATTCATGTATGTGAGTGCGTGCACGCACACACACACACACACACACACACACACACACACACACACACCCCACTGGTCCTTTTACTGGTTCTGTACTTTTTGAATAAAATCATAGCTTTCATCCCACCAAGTCTCAGTGATAATCTATGAGGTCAAATTTCTCTCTCTACAAATCTATCATTCACCTTGCTGGTCACCTAGCATTTGTGTATCACGGTGATTCTCAAATTCATTTATCTCATGACCCCTTTACATTCTTAAAAATTATTAAGGACCTTCCCCCTGAACTTTTCTTCATGTGAGCTATATCTATCAATATTTATTATATTAGAAATTAAAATGTCTTAGCATTATTCTGAAAATAGTTCTGACCTTTCATACTTCCTGAAAGAATCTTGGGGACCCCCAGACCACGCTTTGAGAACCACTGGCATACACAAACAGAGACCAACTCATCAGTAAAATGGGGATAATAATTCACCTACCTCACAAGGTTGTTGTGAAGAAATGAGATAACAGATATAGAATAAAGCTTTAAAGCACTATATACATATGTATGTGTGTATATATATATCCACACATACATTTGGTGTGAGTGCTGTTGTTCAGTTGTTTTTCAGTCACATCTGACTCTTTGTAACCTCACTTGGGGTTTTCTTGGCAGTGGAGTAGTTTGCTTTTTTCTTTTCCAGCTCATTTGACAGATGAGGAAACAGAGGCAAACAGGATTAAGTGACTTGCCCAGCTAGGAGGTGTTTGAGACTAGAGTTGAACTCAGGAAGAGGAATCTTTGTGACTCCAGATCCAGGACTCTATCCCCTGGGTCAGCTAGCACACCCACACACAGAAAATATACAGATATTCTGGTTATTATTAAAGAAGGCAGTGGCTTCTGCCAGCTGCAGAGCCAAAATCTACTTCTTTTTATTTCTTTTATTCTCTTTTCCAGAAGAAATGAGAGATAAAGCCGGAATGAGCAAGACAGTAAGAAGGTATTCTCACCTGAGAGGTGGGAATAAGAGAGGAAGGAACCGTCCAAGGTTTGCTATGGGAATTGTGTCAACAACCATCACTGTGGGCTCTTGCTAATGCTTTTGCTATCTTACAACACAGCCTGTAACAATGGTCCACGTGAGCTTCAGTGTGTCTGAGGCTGCTGGATATGAAGAAGGGGCCTTGTGTCAGCGGGTGCCCCTCTCATTCCCACAACCTGCCCTCAAGCTTTCTCTCAAGATGGAGGATAAAACTCTTTTCTGACTTCTTCCTTTCCAGAAGCCTGCAAAGCCAAGTTCAAAGAGACTGCCAAAATGGTGAATTCTGGGATAGCATCTGCTTCACTATCCTGTCTCCATCTCAGCACTGACACCCCAGGCATTACATTCGATTTCATGCACTGTCTCAGTTGAAAATCAACTTGGTAAGATCATTCCAGCATTCTTATCCGAAATCGGAAGCTCCCTTTTTGCTGGAGGCCCTTGCCAAATGACCTTCTTGGTGAGCATCTGAATAGCCCTACTTGGCTGGGCTGTTAACTCAGTGGTGTCTTGGACAGCTGATCTCACTTTCTTTATTTATAAAATGAGGAGATGGTCTAAAGCAGTGAGGTCAAACTCAAATAAAAATACTTCCTTGAAGCAGCATGTTGATTTAGAAAATCACAAATTAATACTATGCCGTATTCTATTTTATTTATTTTGTTTAACATTTTGGATTTATATTTGAATAGGGTTTCAGCCATACTCTGGAGTTTTGAGGGTTACTTTCAGCCCCACACCAATATGTTTGACTCCTCTGTACTATAAGGTCCTTCTGAGATCTGCCATTTTGTGTGCTTTTTTCTTCATTCATTCATTTATTTATTATTATTATTTTTTGCTGAGGCAATTGGGGTTAAGTGATTTGCCCAGGGTCACACAGCTAGGAAATGTTAAGTGTCTGTGGTCACATTTGAACTCAGGTCCTCCTAAATTCAGGGTTGATGCTCCACTGTACCATCTAGCTGCCTCTGCCATTCTGTGTTCTAAGCTTCCTTTCTCCCTACCATTCTATGTTTTAAGGCTCCTTTCTCCTTGACATTCTATGCTCTAAGACTCCTTTCTTCCTGACCATTCTATGTTCTAATATGATCTCCAAGCTTTTTTGGCTGGGTAATAGTTTTTTTTCTTTCCTGGCAGGTATGTCAAGGGTAGAAAGGCATAATTTTCCCAATGATCCTTGGTAGCTGCTGCTATGGGTACCCAGATCAAGGTTAGCCCCATCCCAAAGCTCAGCTAAGAAGGGGGAGAACTGGGAGCTGTGATAAGAGGGAAGGAGTTCAGAAGGGACTGTTGAGCTGTAATGGTGAAGGTTATTTGGGGCTGTGTTGTAAACAAGCCTCCTGATTGACTATCATTGGCTAGGGAGAATGAGACATCTTTCCACTTGCCATATCTTTTGGGGTCATGCCATTGACCCCAAGGGAAAATACAAATTTAGGATGGCTTCTGATATTGCCTGTTTTAAGACCCCTTTCTGTTGTGACATTCTATGTTTCTTTTCTAGCTCTGACTAATAATAGGATTCTCTTACCCTTTAGCCATGTCATGGTCCTTTTTATAATCCCAGAAACACTATAGTGCTTCCTTAGCACAAACTAGTCAGATGCTCAGTGAATGGATAAATGAATAAATGGAGATTTAGGAATAGACATAGAATCATCCCTTATATCTGGAGCTTCTTGATTGAAAGAACTATTTGGTTTTTGCTTTATTCCTAACACCAAGCAACATACTTAGTACATGTTGTTTAGTTATTTAGTCACTTTTTATGACCTCAATTAGGGTTTTCTAAGCAAAAATATTAAAATAGTTTGCCATTTCCTTCTCCAGCTCATTTTGCAGATGAGAAAACTGAGGCAAACAGGGTTAAGTGACTTGCTCAGGATCACGTAACTACTAAGTGTTGACGACAGACTTGAATTTAGGAAGAGGAATCTTCCTGACTCTAGGCCCACTCTATCCACTGCACCACCTAGTGCATAGTAGGGACAATGCTCTGAAGGTAAGATTAGGAGAGCCAGACATATGGGAAAGTTCTACTTATAAAAAAAATGAGCAAAAGAAAAAAGAAAGAAAGAAGAAAGCCAGTTGTCTCATCACTTTCAGGTACCTGGCCCATTATCATTATCAGCTCCAGATAGCTGCTGAAAGCTCTGCCAGACACAGAAATAAGTCACCTATGGTTTACAGGAGTGAAGAAGGCCATAACAAGGGCAGCTAGGTGGCACAGTGGATGGACACCAGTCCTGAAGTCAGGAGGACCTGAGTTCGAATTTGGCCTCAGTCACTTAACACTTCCTACCTGTGTGACCCTGGGCAAGTCACTTAATCCCAATTGCCTGGGGGGAGGCGGGGAGAGAAGGAATGCCATAATAGGGCTGAAATCATCAGTTCTCCCAGAACAGGTTAAATATTGTCCCCGAACTCTTCTTCATCCAAATCCTTCCTTATAGATATGACAAAAAGGAATTTCTTCCCTCCCCAATCACAACCTCTCTTTGTGACCTGAGACACAAGATCTGCGTATCTGTGGAAAGAGAATTTGGAAGCAGATGGTTTCCAGAGTCCCTTCTAGTTCTAACATTCTAGGCCTACCAACTGGACTTCCCTTTTAGTGGTCCTCAATTTCCTCATCTGGTTATCTCTCAGGGCTTATGTGAGAAAGAATGCCTAGAAGTGGAAGATGAGCTGCTCTTTGTGTGTGTGTGTGTGTGTGTGTGTGTGTGTGTGTGTGTAAGAGAGTGAAGAGACAGAGG
>JAJPUD010004500.1:180391-194764 GCA_023553655.1 Myrmecobius fasciatus
GTACTCGTGGGCTAGTGAAATAACATGGCTGAAGAGCTTTGCAAACTTTGGGACTGCGACTTATCACCAAAACACTGTGGAGTTTGTAGTAGTGTTGTTATTGTTTATCCTCCTTTCTGGAAAAGAACGGTGACATTAGGATATGATGCCGAGACGTGCAAGTGAATTTGGATTTAAGTGATGGAGGACTCTGCAAGGTCACCTGCCTCTGGATCTCTGGCAAGACATAGATGAGGACCATTGAAAATGGCCCTGGAGGGGCAGCTAGGTGGTGCAGCGGATAGAGCACCAGCCTTGAAGTCAGTAGGATCTGAGTTCAAATTTGACCTCAAACACTTAACACTTCCTAGCTGTGTGACTCTGGGCAAGTCACTTAACCCCAATTGTCTCAGGAAAAAAAAAAATGGTCTTGGACCCAGTGGGAGCCTTTTAATAAGGTCTTTCCCATATCTCAGTTTGACTGAGCTAATGCCTATTCTGATTAAGAAATGAGGCAAAGAATGGTCTTTTTTGTCTAGTCAAAAAAAAAAAAAATCCAATCTGGGAAGGGAAGGGAATATACTGGACGGGAAGCCAGGAGTTCAAGTCCAGCTTCAGATATCTCAGAGCTGTGTAATCTTGGTCAAATCATTTCACCTCTCTCATTTTTTCATCTATGACAGGGATAATTAATAAGAGCAAGTGCTAATACACTTTTAAGTTGTCTCATTTGATCCTCACAACAACCCTGGGAGGTAAGTGCTATTGTTATCCCCATTTTATAGATAAGGAAACTGAGACTGAGAAAAGATAAATGGCTTGCCCAGGGTTTGAGGCAGAATTTGGACTCAGGGCTTCCTGATTCTAAGTCCTGTTGCTTTTTCCACTATGTCTCCAGCTAAACTGGAACCACAACTAGCTGTGTGACTGGGCAAGTCATTGATTGTCTCAGTGCCTCTAGCAATCCTGGAAGACAACATATGATAGAAGATTTCTGGGTTTGCTTTGGTGGAGGGAAAGTATGCATCATGTTTGCCCTAAACAAATGAAAACAAAGCTTTAGATCAAGGGAGAGAAACTTCATGAAGCTGTGAGTAAAATGATTTGTAAACTACCAAGATAATACAAGTGCGCTAATATTTCCACTGGGTCAGCTAATTAGTGCCATAATGGATAAGATCATAAGGCCTGAAGTCAGGAAGACTCAAATTCATGAGTTCAAATATGACCTCAGACACTTATTAGCTCTGAGCAAGTTATTTAAATCCTGTTTGACTCAGTTTCCTTATCTGTAAAATAATCTGGAGAAGGAAATGGCAAACCACTCCAGTATGTGCCAAAAAACAAAACAAAACCCAAATGGGCTCACAAAGAGTCAACAGGATTAAAAAAATGACTGAACATGGACATTTCCACTATATCAAAGCAAGGTCACTTCAGGTGGCATCATGGTTTAATTAATAGAGTACTGGACTTGAAGGTACAAGGACTGGGATACAAATCCTGCTTCAGTTACTTAGTAGCTGAATGCATTTAGCCATCAATTACCCTCTATGATTCTCATTCTTCATCTGTATGAGGTTAATCAGCCAGCTAGATGGTACAGTATAAAGAGCTGGACCTGGAGTCCAGGAAGAAAATAATCCTTTTTATGAGTTCAAATCTGGTCTCAGACACTTTCTAGTTGAGTGACCTTGAGCAAGTCACTTCACCCTACTTGCCTCAGTGTTCTCACTTGCAAAATGAGTTGGAGAAGGAAATGGTGAAGTAATTCAGTATATCTGCCAAGAAAAGCCCAAGTGGGGTCAGAAAGAGCAAGACAAAACTGAAACAAACAACAAAAATTACTATGTGTCAGGCATTATGCTAGGTGCTAGAGAGAAACAAGCAGGAAACAATTTTTGCTCTCAAGAATCTTATATTCTAATGGGGAAATAACAATTGCATTTAGACATGTGAGTAAATACATAATACATATATTGTAAACACAAAATAATTTCAGAGGGGACATAATAGAGATCAGAAAAATCCCTGAGCTTTGGGTGATGTGTTTTAAGCTTGCAAGGAAATGCTGTATTCTGAGAGGTAGAGATGGGGAGGGAGTCATCAGTCTCTTCCAGAGTCATTGAAGTTCAGTGGTAGGACAAGAGTCCAGACTACTGGATGCAGTGGATGGCCTTGGTGACTTTAATGTCTGGCCAAGTTCTAAGCATTTCACAGTGCCTGCTTCATGGTCGTTGGAACAAATTGCTCTCATCTGCCCACTCTCCTGGGGGTGGTCTTCATAAGCTTGGGGTAGACATCCCCTAACTCATGGATAGGTTTGAGGCCCATCAGTTATCCTCATCTTGGTTTATCCTGTCTCCCAAACAGTTTTTATTTATTTTTAATTGTTTTAAGTTAAAGCCTTTTATTTTCAAAATATATACATGGATAATTTTCAACATTCATTCCTACAAAACCCTGTTTTCTAATTTTTTCCCTCCCTTCCCCCTACTCCCTCCTCTAGTCAGCAAGCAATCCAATATATGTTAAACATGTGCAATTCTTCTATACATATTTCCACAAATATCATACTGCACAAGAAAAATCAGATCAAAAAGGAAAAAAAAATCAGAAAGAAATGAAATGTAAGCAAACCACAACAAAAAGAGTGGAAATGCTATGTTGTGATCCACACTCAGTTCCCACAGGCCTCTCTCTGGGTATAGATGGCTCTTTTTATCACTTAACAATTGGAACTGATTTGAATCATTTCATTGTTGAAGAGAGCCATGTCTATCAGAATTGATCATTGTATAATCTTGTTGTTGCTGTGCATAATGATCTCCTGGTTCTGCTCATTTCACTCAGCATCAGCTCATGCAAGTCTCTCCAGGCCTCTCTGAAATCGTCCTGCTGGTCGTTTCTCACAGAACAATAATATTCCATAACATTCATATACCATAATTTATTCAGCCACTCTCCAATTGATGTGCATCCATTCAGTTTCCAGTTTCTAGCCACTACAAAAAGGGCTGCCAGAAACATTCTTGCACATGTGGGTCCCTTTCCTTTCTTTATGATCTCTTTAGGATACAAGTCCAGTAGAAACACCGCTGGATCAAAGGGTATACACAGTTTGATAGCCTTTTGAACATAGTTCCAAATTGCTCTCCAGAATGGTTGAATTAGTTTACAACTCCACCAGCAATGTATTAGTGTCCCAGTTTTCCCACATCCCCTCCAATATTTATCATTGTCTTTTCCTGTCATTTTAGCCAATCTGAAAGGTAGGTAGTCGTACCTCAGAGCATTTCTCTGATCAATAATGATTTAGAGCACCTTTTCATATGACTAGAATGGTTTTAATTTCTTCATCTGAAAATTGCCTGTTCATATCCTTTGACCATTTATCAATTGGAGAATGACTTGAATTCTTATAAATTTGAGTCAATTCTCTATATATTTTAGAAATGAGACCTTTATTAGAACTCTTGAATATAAAAATTTTCTCCCAGTTTGTTGCTTCCCTTCTAATTTTGTCTGCATTGGTTTTGTTTGCACAAAAGCTTTTTAACTTAATATCAAAATTATCCATTTTGGATTCAATAATGTACTCAAGTTTTGTTTTGTTTTTTTTTTTTTTGCCACAAATTCCTTCCTTCTCCACAGATCTGAGAGGTAAACTCTCCTTTGTTCTTTTGATTTGCTTATAATATCACTCTTTACATTTAAATCATAAACCCATTTCAATCTTATCTTGGTATAGAGTGTTAGGTATGGGTCAATGCCTAGTTTCTGCCACACTGATTTCCAATTTCCCAGCAGTTTTTTGTCAAATAGTGAGTTCTTATTCCTAAAGCTGGGGTCTTTGGGTTTGTCAAACACTAGATTGCTATAGTCATTGACTGTTTTGTCCTGTGGGCCTAACCTGTTCCACTGATTGACTCCTCTATTTCTTAACCAGTACTAGATGGTTTTGATGATAGCTGCTTTATAATGCAGTTTTAGGTCTGTTATAGCTAGGCCCCCTTCATTTGCATTTAGTTTCATTAACCCCTTTGAAATTCTTGACCTTTTGTTTTTTTAGATGAATTTTGTTATTATTTTTTTCTAGCTCTGTGATCCCAAGACAGTTTTACTGGGGTGTGATCACTGCTAGAGCTCTGTCTTCTTAAAACCACAAGTGAAAGTTGGGTGAGATTATTGATTAGAGAAATGCAAATTAAGACAGCTGTGAGTTGCTATTCCATACCTCTCAGACAGGCTAAGATGACAGGAAAAGATAATGATACATGTTAGAGGGTATGTGGGAAAACTGGAATACTAATGCATTGTTGGTGGAGTTGTGAAATGTTCCAACCATTCTGGAGACCAGTTTGGAACTATGCCCAAAGGGCTATCAAACTCTGCACACTCTTTGATCCAGTCCCTACTGGGTCTGTACTCTTTGAAATACATAAAAGAGGGGGAAAATGTCACGGCTCTTTTTGTGGTGGCAAAGAATTAGAAACTGAGGGGATGCCCATCATTTGGGGAATGCCTGAATAAGTTGTGGTATATGAATATAATATGTAGTAAATGAATATATTATTGTTCTGTGGCTGATTTTTTTTTTTGGCAAGGCAACTGGGGCTAAGTGAGTTGGGTCACACAGCCCATTGATTTCAGAAAAGCCTGGAAAGACTTACATGGATTAATGCTGAGTGAAGTGAGCAGAACCGGGAGAACATTGTACCCAGAAACAAGATTATGTGATGATCAACTGTGATAGACTTAGCTCTTCTCAGCAATGCAGTCATCCAAGACAATTCCAATAGACTTGGGATAGAAATGCCATCAGCATCCAGAGAAAGAACTATGGAGACTATATGAGAAGTGAAGCATACTATTTTCACCTTTGCTTTTTATTTGCTTTTCTTTCACAATATGACTAAAATGGAAATATATTTAAAATGATTGTATATGTATAATCTATATCAGATTACCACCCCATACACAAATTTGGAAGGATGGAAAGAAGGAAGCAAATGTGCATTTATTAAGCACCTATTGTGTGCTTTACAAATATCTCATTTGACCCTCTGAGAGAGAAGTGCTATTATTACTTTCATCTTATAGTTGAGGAAACTGAGGCAAATAGAGATTATGTGACTTGCCTAATAAACAATTTGAGGCTCGATTTGGACTTGGGTCTTCCCGATTCTATCCACTGAGTTACTTGCAGAATCACAAGATCACAGAATCTCAGAGCTGTCTATCTGTTCCAACCCGTACTTGAATAACAATCTCTGGTACAGTACAACTAAGGAGTGGTCAGCTAGCCTTTGGCTAAAGATCTCCAGTGAGGGAAAACCCACCACTTCCTGAGGAGCTCCATTTTTCTTTGGGATAGTTCTGGTAGGAAGTTCTTTCTGACATCTCCTTCTGCAGCTTCCATGTTAGTTCTACTGCTTGGGACTAAGCAGAAGAGACTGGATGTTCCAGTTCCTCTATGCTGGTTTCCTGAACTGAAGAGACTAGAGATCCAAGCCGTGGGACTCCCCAACTCATATCCTCCTTGTCCCTTGGTCTGGTACGCATCCTCTACCCTATGGCATTGGTAAATGGAGAGAGTCTGTTTTACTATTGTCTATCTACACTCTGCCCAGTCGTTTGGCCTTGTGGAAAAGATGAGGACGGGGGGAAGAGCCCTCCAAAACCCCCTTAACCCCCCAAAAAAACCTTACGCCCACTGACCAGAAACAGGGTAGAGGTTTCCAAAGGAAGGTTGCCTCTAGTACAAGTGAGAGGTCTTCTCTTTTCTTTTGGGGTTCCCTTCCAGTGGGAAGCACAAGTAAGCCCATTATGTACCCCTGAGGTTAGACATTCTGTTCCAAGTCAACACCACAGGCTGAGACTCAGAACTCAGTATAGGTGGTCCATTTTCCTGGCTCTCCAGAAGCTCTGAGATACCCAGCCCTCCTTTAAGAGGATACATGGAGGCAGCTGTTGCACAATGGATAGAGCACTGTTCACGTAGTCAGAGGATTTGAGTTCAAATATGACCTCAGATACTTGACACTTGGTAGTTGTGTGATCCTGGGCAAGTTACTTAATCCTCATTGTCTTGCAAAAAAAAAAAATTAAAAGATCACATGGGCCACGAGAGCAAGTTATTCCAGTAAAAGTCAAAGACCTAGAGCAGGGTGGAGGTTCTCCCTTCCCTTTTCCCCTGTTGGCTAAGGAGGGGCTGGAACCCAGTGAGAAAGGATGCCAATGGAGAAACGGGCAGAACTGACAGGAGCCAACTGCCTGCATTAACCTGGAGACATACTGGGCAATATGATCTCACCTCCTATGTCCCCTCCTCCTATCTCAAGCTGAGCCCTCCTGGGAAATTTGCCAGCTTCTAGTCCTCCTGGGGGAACGTGAGTCAGGGTGTGTTCTGGGCACAGAAAACCTGGGATGGGGTTGGTGGGGACCGGGAAAATGACCAGAGCTGTTTGGGGTTTCTGCCAACCAAGGGGAGCTGTTTTGAAGGGTGGGGCCTAAGTCATTTCTTTGCTTCCCTGACTTTCCTCTGGTCTCTCTTCTGGGGAGAGCAAGAACTGATGAGTTTTCATGGAATCACACAGAGCTGAAAGGAACCTGAGAGACCATCTTGCCCAACTCTGACCTAAAGCAGGATCTCCTCTACAAATACCACCCTCCTGTGGTCACCTTCCATCTAGTTGTGGACTTGCAGCAGCGAGGTGCTCACTACTGATCAGAACATCCCATCCCATCCCATAACTGAACAGCTCTAGTTAGGAAATTCTCCCATCTTTGCCCAACCAAACTTATACGTACTTGTCCCAACTCTGCCCACTTATGGGCAAAAGCAAGTGAGGTCATTTGCTTTGATTCCTGAGCTAGAGCGACTGTACCAGTAGAACCTGACTTTCTAAGGTCAGTCACAGAGATGCCCAGAGAATCAAGCCACAGATGCTCCCTACCGTCCCCTCCACTTTCAGTAAGGACAAAAAAGCCACCCAAGGACACAATCTATTGGGGATGACCAACAGTCATATAGTCCTAATTGAGCATTTGCTGCATGTGCTAGGGATCTGTAAGAAGACAGAAGATTTAGAAGCAATGGTCCCACATTTATAGAGTTTAGACCAGACAAGAGACTCGTGAATTGTCAGTGCTGGAAAAGGCCTTGGAACCTAAGATACTGGAGTCTAGAATGGGGCCAAGAACGTGTCAAAGTTGGGAAGGGCCTTAGAATATAATCTGCTGGAGCTAGAAGAGACCTTAGATTATAGAAAGAGTGGGATGGTACCTAAGAACACAGACTATAAGAGCTAGGAAGTTCCTTAGATCATAGAAGGTCTCTAACTGTAGAAGGGTCTTTAGAACTTGGGTTGTCGAAGGTGGGAGGAGTCTAATTATAGGACTAGAATGTCAGAGCTGGGAGGGCCCTTAGAACCCAGGAGGTCAGAGCTGGGAGGGTCTTAGAACCCAGGATGTCAGAGCTGGGAGGGTCTTAGAACACAGAGTGTCAGAGCTGGGAGGGCCCTTAGAGCCCAGGAGGTCAGAGTTTAAAGAACCCCTAGAAATCAAGTTCAATTTCCCAGAGAAAAACTGAGCCCTGGAGAATGGGGAGGGGGGAACTTGCCCAAGATCTCAAAATGAGTTAGAACAGATCTCCCAATTCCCAGTCTGGTGCTTATATCATGTGACCTTCAATCTCTTGGAACCAAAATTAATGCCAGGCAGGCAGTCCAGCAGAGACACAGACAGTAAGCCTTGCTGCAGGCTTTCAGGGAAGGGAGAGACCCTGCAGCACGTGAGAAGGATTAAGCAGTGAGGGGAAGGCAGGCAGAGCCTTCTGAGGGAGGGTTTAGTGCCAGCAATGGGTGTGGGCACAGGGCATCCTGCTGCCTGCCAGGAGCCCAGTGAGTGCTAAGTGTGAGAGGGCCTGGGATCCTGGAACCACAGACAGACCACCTCCAAAGCCGGCTCCTGCAGCCCTCTCCTTTTACAGGGGAGGAAACTGAGACCCAGGATCATTCAAGCTGAGGAGAAACTTCTCTTTGCCCTGTATCCCAGATCATGTGAGCTGTTGGCTATGCTGGGTAATGCTGAGCGCTCTCAGAGGAGCTTGGAGGGATCCGGGGGGGGCTCCCACTAAGCAGAGGGGAGCCCCAGGCTGGGGAGAGGGGGAATTCTCTGAAGCCAGACCTGTTCCTCCCTTCCTGTCTCTCTGGGGTATGTCCTCTGGCCACTTCCCCTCTTGGGGTTTTACTTTTGGTTTTTGATCTGAGGAGTTCAGAAAACCCCCTACAAGGACTTATCCGTGGGGGTGGAAAGCTCCAGTAAGCAGCTTTGAAATGTGGGAGATAGAAAAAACAGCCAAGGCCCAGATAACTTCCATGAACCTTGTAAACAGACCCTCACCCACCAGTCCCTCTGAGGCTTAGGGGGAGGGAACAACACCACCGAGGGGGGATGGGAGGGCTCCCTCTGATCTCCCCAGACTGACCTCCCAGTGCTGCTCAGAAGATGGCCCCAGCTCCCCCAGCACTGCTTGTCCCTTCGTCCCTTGGCTGACTCCCTGCTCCCCTCTTTCTACCTAAATGTTCCCATGTTCCATCTTTCTGTGTCCTCTGGGCAGCCTGACCTGATCACCTTGGTGCACGGGGATCTCACTGTCCTCCAAGTCCCCATGGCACTGAGCACAGTCTGTTTCCTGTATGTCACAGGCCTCACAAGCCAGATTGAAACAGAAAATAAAGTCTGTGTCATCTCATAGAACCCAGAATATTGGAGCAGGGAGGGGCCTAAGATACAGAATATTGGAGCTGGGGGTCTTAGAACACAGAGTGCCAGAGCTGGGAGGGCCCTTAGAACCCAGGATGTCAGAGCTGGGAGCGTCTTGGAACACAGAGTGTCAGAGCTGGGAGGGTCTTAGAACACAAAGTGCCAGAGCTGGGGGAGCACCTCAGAGCTAAGAATGCTAGAGTTGCGAGGATCTTAGAGACTGTTTATTTTCTGGAGCAAGAATCTGAGGCTGAGAAAAGGGAGATGGCTTACCCAGGATGAGTAGGAAAAGATTGTGTGGGTGGGCCACCTCATCAGGAGGCCCTGCACACAGTTCTCAATGTTCTCTCCCAGGTTCTCCCACCTGCCAAAACTGCAGGTAGTGAGCAATCCCCTTTACCAGTCTGTCCTTCCTCATCGCCCCCACCATGAAAACTCTTGGGAAACAACAAAAAACATGGTGAGGGGGAGGACGGGGAGCAGCCCTTTAGGAGACCCACTGTCTGGCTTTCATTAGGCCTTGAGTGATTGTTTTTATAAGCCTCAAGTTCCACACAGGTCCTGAACTGGAAAGCTGAAGGCCTGGGTTCCGGTCCTGACATTGACACTAACTTACCTAAATGGGTCTTGGCCCTGGCATGGACAGAACACTGGATTTGAGTGAGGCAGATTGGTACAAAGTCGTCAGATCTCAAGAACTGAGTTCAAATCAGACACTTTACTAGCCAGGAAACTGCAAGCAAATTACTTCACCTGTCTGCCTCAGTTTCCTGAACTGTAAAAAGGGAATAATAAAAGCACCTACTTCATAGGATTGTTATAAGGTTAAGAAATGCTTTGCACAGTGCCTGGCACAGAATAGATACTTAGTAAGTATCTTTTTTTCCTTTTTTACTACTAGAGCTTATTTAGTTTTTCCCCAGTAAAGGGGCATTGATTTTGTTTTCAATTTGGTTTGCTATATCCTTGTCCATGCCCCACTCCTATTCTGAACACCCAGTGCTCGTGGATACTTCTATAAGGACCAGGTTGCAATTGCTTTCCTAGTCTCTAATCTGTCACCCTCTATTCCAGACCAGTGCGTTGGGTTAATTGATCCTCCTTACTACCCTTCTCAACAAGCTTCCATGGCTCCCTATTGTCTTACATGATAAATTTCAAATTTTTGTAAAGTCATCATTATAATAGCTTTTTATATTTCCATACTACTTTAAGTTTTATAAACATTTTCCTCATAACAGCCCCAGAAGATTAGACCCTTGGTGATTTAAAAAAAAATAAAGTTCCTGGGTTGTAAGGTCCCACAACAGCCCTGAACTGGAAAGCAGAAAGCCTGAGTTGGGAAGCCCAGGCTAAGCAGTATTATTCTCACTTTCTACTGGAGAAAAATGAGCCTGAGCAATAGAAAGTAGCAGAGAAAGGATTTGCATCCAGGTCTGCCTCTGAGTCTTTTCCACCAAGTTTTTCCTTAGTCCATCACTTTACAATGCAACTCCAGTCTACCCTTCCAGCGTCCGTTTCATCGCACACATCCATGTACACAAATACACTAATATACCTGTATACATACAGTACCTAGAAACCCATATTTATACACATACATTAAAACAACCCCCTACATGCACCCCAAAACAAATACATACAAGCCACACAACTTAGAATCTTGCACAGTTTCCCAGGCCACTAAGAAGTTAAATTATTTATCTAGGGTCTCACAGCCAGGCCATAGCAGAAGCAGGATTGGAATACAGATTTTCCCAGCTCTGAGGCTGGCTCTCTCCTCACTACACCAAGTATCTCTCTGGCCCTGTGGATACAAATACAAACAATATAAGTACAAGAGTTCCTGCTCTCAAGATGCTGCGATTCTATTTGGGGGAGGCAAAAGTAAGTCATATGTACTGTCATTCAGTCAAGTTGACTCTCTACCCCCCTTTGGAATTTTCTTGGCAAAAATCCGGAAGTGGTTTGCCTTTTTTTTTTTTTCTCCAGCTCATTTTACAGATGAGGAAACTGAGGCATACAGGGAAAAGTGACTTATCTACAGAAACACAGCAGTGAATATCCAAGGTTACATTTGAACTCAGGTCTGTTCTGATTCCAGGCCCAGTGTTCTATCTGCTGAGCCCCCTGGCTGCTTAAGTCATATAGAAATATAAATAAATATATCCTTCATTCTCAAAGAGGCTCCATGACATCATGAGACTGATGTCTGGACTTGTAAGTGAATTTGATTTGAGCGAGGCAGAATGGTACAAAGTCATCAGCCTCGCTATTTATTTCCTTCAGAGCCACTGACAAGACACAGGTCAAGCTGACCGGTGATGGCCCAGCTGTACCGGCTAAGAAAAATCAGTTTTCAGTTACAAAGGAATAAGGGAGGATGATACCACCTGCAGGAATCGGGGACCGTCTGGTACATGAGGAGGTGCTTGAGCTGAGTCTTAAAGGGAGCCAGGGATTCTAGGAGGAGGAGGAGGAGGAGGAGGAGAGAAGGAGGAGGAGGAGGAGGAGGAGGAGGAGGTGAGGGACAGGAGGAAGGTGAGAGGAGTGAAGGGGAGCCTTCAGGCACAGGGGACAGGCTGTGCCAAACTGAAGACTCGTGTATTGTTTTTGGAGAACTGCAAGTAGGCCAGCTTGAATGATTGGATGAAATGCAGAGTGAATGAGGGGGAGTGATATGTTTTCCTCCTGGAAAGGTAGGCTGGAGCCAGACTGTGAAAGGCTTTGGATGCCAAGTAGGAGAGGTTGAATTTTATCCTAAAAGCAATAGGGACACACTAGAGCTTTCTGCACAGGGAAGCAACATGGTCAGACTTGTGTTTGAGGAATACCAATTAGACAGCTTTTTGGAGACTAGATTGGAGAGAGGAGAGCCTGAATGTGGGGAGACTGACAAATCAGAGTGATGCTCCAGGTGAGAAAGGATGAGGGATTTGACTGTAGGAGTGGAGGATGGAGGACAGACCGGGGAGCTGGTGAAGAAGGAAAACAGATGAAATTTGACAATTGACTGCATGGAGGATGTTGTGAGGGAAAGTGAAGAACTGAGGGTAATTTATTAACCTGGCTAACCATAAGTACGATGACAGAAATAAGGAAAGGTGCATCCACACATCCACCTGTATAGTCAATTAGTCAATTAGCAATTATTCTGCACTTATTGTATACCAGGCACTGTGCTAAATGTTGGGGATGCTTCCCAAAAGGAAGCTCCCTCCCCATCCCCCCAAAAAGTCTTTTTCTCTCAAGGAGCTCATAGTATAAGGGGAAGGTAGCATGCAAACAACTGGGTAGAAACAAGATAGGCAGGACAAATTGGGGTGATGTCAGAGAGAAGGCATGGAGATTAAGGAGGGATGAGAAAGACTTCCTGCAAAAGATGAGGCTTCAAGGAAGCCAGGGAACTCAGGAGGAAGAGTTGAGGAGAGATAGCTTGCTCCAGACATAGGAGGGCATCCTGTGAAAACACTTGGACTCAGGAGATGAAGCGCTGGATCTGAGGAACAATAGGTGCCAGGTTTGAGGGACAATAGGAGTCAAGTTTGAGGGACAATCAGTGACAGATGGAAGGATAATGAATAAGAAGACCAGGGTTCACTGAATCTCAGGGACTTCTCAAACTGTTATGCTGTAAGGGATGTTGGGGGATGAATAGGGAGATATAACTAAGTGATGAAATATGAGTGACCAATCAATCCAAGGAGGATCCAGGGAGAAGGAAACTTTCTTTTGGCTCCCCTTGCAGGATGATGTGAGAAGGAAGGAAAGAAGGCCCTGACACTGATACATTGTTGGTGGAACTGTGAACGGATCCAACCATTCTGGAGAGCAATTTGGAACTATGCTCAAAAAGTTATCAAACTGTGCATACCCTTTGACCCAGCAGTGTTTCTATTGGGCCTATATCTCAAAGAAATCATAAAAGAAGGAAAGGGCCCCACATGTGCGAGAATGTTTGTGGCAGCCCTTTTTGTAGTGGCTAGAAACTGGAAACTGAAGGGATGCCCATCAATTGGAGAGTGGCTGAATAAATTATGGTATATGAATGTTATGGAATATTATTGCTCTGTAAGAAATGACCAGCAGGATGATTTCAGAGAGCCTTGCATGAGCTGATGCTGAGTGAAATGAGCAGAACCAGGAGATCATTGTACATGGCAACAACAAGATTATATGATGATCAATTCTGATGGACATGGCTCTCTTCAACAATGAAATGTCTCAAACCAGTTCCAATTGTTCAGTGAAGAAAGCCATCTATACCCAGAGAGAGGCTTATGGGATCTGAGTGTGGACCACAACACAGCATTTTCACTCTTTCTGTTGTTTTCTTGCATTTTGTTTTCTTTCTCAGGTTTTTTTTTTCCTTCTTGATTGGATTTTTTTTTGTGCAGCAAGATAATTATATAAATACATACATATACATATATGTATATAAATGTATATATAAATACAAACATATATTGGATTTAACATATATTTTAACATATTTGACATGTATTGGACTACCTACCATCTAGGCGAGGGGGTGGGGGAAAGGAGGGGAAAATCTGGAACAGAAAGTTTTGCAAGGGTCAATGTGGAAAAATTACCCATGCATATGCTTTGTAAATAAAATGCTTTAATAAAATAAAAAAGTAAATAAAATAAAATAAAAATACTTTGGTAAAATCTAAAAAAAAGAAGAAAAGAAAAGAAAGAGGGCCCTGATCTTACATAAGGACCCCCCCTCCCAGCATCAGAATAGTGGCATGGATCTAGACTTGGAAGGAACCTCAGCAGCCATCTAATTCAATGTCCCAATTTTGACAAATGAGAAAACTGAGGTCCAGAAAGGCAAAGTCACTTGTCTGAGCTCACACAGGGATCACACTGCCAAAGTATAGATTGAACAGCAGAGTTGAGCTCGGACAGGCCTTGGGAGTCCAGATTCAGCCAGATTCACCCCCTTTTTCCAAAACTGTTCGCTCTCACAGCTGCCTCCCGAGTTCTCCTCCTCGCCCGCAAAGGCTCATTGGATTAGAGCTGCGGTGGGGGTAGAGCGGGAGGTGAAGGGAGAGCTGTCGGGGAGCTCGCAAAGGGTGGGAGTTGGGGGCAGAGATATTCCCCTCCTCCCTCCCATGTCACTCCCTCGGCAGTCTGGAGGCTGCAGGATGGGATGGGAAAGAGTCAGGTCACGGACACCCCCCCACCCCTCCCAGCCTCGCCAACCTCAAGCTTGTCGCCCCAAGTCTCCAGGGCTAAGGGGGGCAGTGACTGAAAGTTCCCTTGCGGCTGCAACCGGAGAAGTCATCTGTTTCTTCTCTTCTAGAGCCCGGGGGAAAAGGGGGATGGGGGACAGCTGAGGTCAGCCCGCTCCGCCTAGGGGCTCCGGCGGGACCCAGCCAAAGGAACAAGGTACAGGCGTCGGTTGGGTGCACTTGGCAGTCTCGGAGAGAAACTCTGCCCACTGCCCTCGGGCTGAGCTCTGGGCTTGCCTGGGGAACCAGGGACAGTTCCCAGAGACCTGGGGCTGAGACAAAGAGAACTGACAGAGGGGGGCAGTATTGGGGGAGCGGGCCAAAAAAGGGGGTGTTAGGGAGGGAGCCGGCAAGGGTGACGGAGAAGGAAGCCTGGGATTGG
>JAJPUD010004501.1:0-29074 GCA_023553655.1 Myrmecobius fasciatus
TGCAAGAAAATGAGATTAATTAAATAGTAAGTGTTCATATATAAAATTCAGGGAATGCTGTGAATGTCAAGTTGCGCTTGATAGGCACATTTAGCACTACATTATTATACATGAATTAACTAGCTGCTCTGTGAGTGAATTATTAGCATTTGTATAAGAATCTCATTTTTGTTCATGTTAATGGACCATCAATGATTTTTTCCCCTGAAAGTCACACAAGTTTGTCTCATCCCACCCCCCAAAACCCCTTTATTTCAATTCAGCATCAATTTTACCTGTAACATGCAGCCAGAAAGACTTGCTGTTTTTATTCAATTTTAAATCCTGTTACATGGGTTAACCTCACAAACCTCCTATAAATATGGCCACTAAATCTTTAGCTCATTACCCCTTTCCTTGTTAGAGACTAACCGATATTTCTTTTCATCATAAGAGGAATGAAGGATACAAATTTTCTGAGCTGCTGAACCTTGTGATTGAAATTAAGCTTTATGACAGTGCTGTTTTCCATACTTTGGTCAGTCTATTGGATTTGTGTGGCTGCTTACAGAAATAAGAAGGGCAAATGTCAATGCTCTTTCAAAAGCAAAGGCAAGGAATGGATTGTTAAATGGGCTGAGTTAAGTGAGCTCCCAAAAAGGACATCAGCTCCAAGTAATATGTCAAATATGTGTCTTAATGTGTTACTACAGATCTGTTACCTTA
This sequence comes from Myrmecobius fasciatus, assembly GCA_023553655.1. Classification (NCBI taxonomy): domain Eukaryota; kingdom Metazoa; phylum Chordata; class Mammalia; order Dasyuromorphia; family Myrmecobiidae; genus Myrmecobius; species Myrmecobius fasciatus. The sequence continues at coordinate 706 of JAJPUD010004501.1, forward strand.
AGCCCGACATTCAACAATATCCTTCCTTTAACATTTAATATCTTTGAATCTCAATGGTTTTCAGGGAGATTGATCTGTTTAAGGGCTGAATGACTTGGAAAATACTTGTCCCTTTGCTCATCTTTAAATAAAGAGATGTGTATTTCAGAGTTTATCAAGAAATAAGGTCTTTTTTTCCCTCTGCAATCTAGTCAATTTTCCTTTCCAAATTCACAGAACCTTATAAACCATATCAATGTGAAAGGCCTTCTACGTGACTCAGACAAAAAGGAATTCATTTCACTGAAATGCTTTCCAAACCACATCAGAGTCTGAATTTTTTTCTGTGAGTTTCTTTATCTTCATTTGAAAAATGGGCAGATGGTCTTCGGTGAAATCTTGAAATATGGTCCTAGATGCAAGCCTCATTTCGTGCTCTTAAATAGTTTTGCCTTTATTTTGTGTGTTGCCATTTAGTTTTTTGATATAGATACTATCATCTTAGCTTTCGTGACATGAGAAAAATGCAGAACATAAAGAGAAAATGATTCCATCTCAATTGTAGTGTTTATGTATATAAAAATGAAATTTAAAAATATCATTGTAATTGTATGTTTTGAGATAACTGTAATAGAACTTCAGAAATAGCAAATGCAGCTGTTCAGAGTTCTTTCTTTGGGGATTAAAAATATTTGGGATAGGAAGGGATCTCTGTGACCAAATGAGTTCAATTCCTACCCAAGAAACAATCCCAACTAGGACATAGTCCAAAAGTGATAATCTAAATTTCACTTGAAGATTTCCAATGAGATGAAACCTACTCCCTCCCAAAGACCATTCCATTTTTGCATAGCTTTAATTATTAGGACATGTTTCCTTATATAAAGTCTAAATTTATCTTTTTGTAATTCCCACCAGTTACTTCAAAATTTTGCCCTCAAGCCAAACAGGTCTAATCCATCTTCCATATAAAAATCCTTCAAATATTAAAAAAAAAACAGTAGCAACTACTGTGTCCCCTCATCCCCTTACCTCAAACTTAGTCTTTTTTTCTAGGACTGAGAGTCCCAAATCCTCTAATAGATCATTATATCGAATGAATTCAAGGCCCTTCATCAACCTGAATGTGCTTCTCTTCAACCTCTTCCATTTATCAATACTCTTTCTAAAATGTAGTATCCCAAAAATCAGAAATAATAAAACCAAATAAGCCAGTGTTTGAGAAAACTAAAGACAAATTATTTGCTGAAGGAGTCTCAGACAAGAATAACTAGGAAAACTGGAAAGCAGTTCAGTACAAAGTAGATTTAGATCAAATCTTATATAATATTCCATAATAAATTCAAAATGGAAAAGTGACAGGTATAAAAGGTCACATTATTTTTAAAAAAATAGAGGAAAACTGATGGAGACATCTTTCATAATTTTGGCTAGGGTGAGAACTCTTGATCAAACAAGGGAATTTCGTGAATATAAAAAGCTTCTTCATAAATAAAATCCATAGAGCTAGGATAAATAGGTAAACTGCTAATTGGTAAAAATCTTCAATAATGGCCTGACATCCAGTATAACACCAAGACAGCTCATGGGGTAGTTAGTGGTGTGTTGGGCCTGCAGATATGAGTTCAAATCCACCTTAGCCAACTTACTAGCTGTGTGATCCTAGACAAAGCACTTAATCTCTGCTTGCCTCAGTTTCCTCAATCGTAAAATGGGGATAATAACAACACCTACTTTTCAAGAGTTGTTGTGAGGACCAAATGAGATAATATCTGGAAAACATTTCGCACAATTAGCAAGTAGTAATAATAAATGGTAGCTATTTTAATTAGGAAATTTTCACCAATACATGACAAAAAATCACTCCATGAAGGATAAGTTGTCAAAAGATATTGACAGAAAATTTTCAAAAGAATAATTGCTAACTATTAACAACTCTATGAAAGACTGCTACAAGTCATTAGTAATCAGAGCCATGCAGATCAAAGTACCCAAGGTTCACCACACCCAACACATTAACAAAAATGGCAAAAGATGGAGATAGACAATGTTGAAAGGGTTTCAAATAACCAAGCACAGTAACACATTGGTAGTGGAGCTATAAAGTGGTCCAACTGTGTGGGAAAACAATTTGGAATTATGTTCCAAAAACATGAAACTCCACATATCTTTTGATCCAGAAATGTCACTAAGAAGCATATGCTCCAAGAAGGTCAAAGGTCTCATATATACCAAAATATTCATAGCAATACTTTTTATAGTAGCAAGTAATGGGTGCAAAGCAGATGGAGTAAATAAATTGTAGCACATGACTATAATGAGCTGGTACTATACAGTAAGAAACAATGAATCTAAAGAAGTCATAGAAGTATGAGATGAATTATATCAACTGATGTACAGCAAAGTGAGCGGAACATAAAGATAAAAACAAAAGAAAATAATCAATAAAACTGAATGTGGCATAATTATAGTAATCAACATCAGTCCTAGAGAAGATTTGAGAAAATTCACCTCCCTTCCTCTATTGCATATGCTAAGTACGAATTTAGAATATGATACATATAGTCAGACAAGGTCATTGCTAGCTGATTTTGCTGAAAAGATTGAAAGAAATATTTATTTAAGAGGAATGGATTGATGTGCAGGAAAGGGAGATGATTTATATTTGAAAGTTAATGTGAGAAAAATAATAAAAATAAAATAATCCCCCAATAAAATAAAAATGGTGCCCAGAACTAAATAGAATACTATATATATGGTCTGATCAGGGCAGAGTACAGAAGGAGTCACCATCTTATTCCAGGACCCTAAACCTCTTTTAATGCAGCCCCATCTCACGTTACCTATTTTCATTTCTATATCTCACTGTTGATTCATGTTGAAGTTGCTGCCCACTAAAACCCTCAGTTCTCTTTCTGATGAACTGCTATTTATTTGTGTCTCTCCCATCTCCTATGTGTAGGGAGATGATTTCTGGAACCAAAGCGTAAAACTATTCATTTCTCCTCATTAAATTCCAACTTCTTGGGCTCAATCAAATTTTCTAGCCTATTAAGACCTTTGGGGATCCTGAATCATTCCTCTACTATGTTATCTAGCACTCCTAGCTTTGTGTCAAATATGGATTTGAAAATGATGCCATATAATCTCTTAACCAAATCATTTATTTAAAAATACTAAACAGCACTGTTCCCCAGGACATCCATTATAAACTTCCTTGAGATCATCAGTACCACATATTTGAATACAAGGGACTCAAGCAGTTCCAAATCTAATCCATTTCCTTATCTGGATAATAACTAACCCTTTCATTATCTAGAAAAAAGACTGGGTTTCCTGAACTAACATCCTATCAAGTGAAGGATGGAAGACTGGCCTCATATGTGGAGATAGGAGGAAGTTTTCATCCTCTTGGTATAATTTAAGGGTGGTACCAAAGGTTCAGCTGACCGAACATATGTTTCCCACTATTCTAATATGGTGCCTGAAAATTACACATTTAGCAACCAATTCCAATCAGAGTAATATCATTATATTTCTAGGGGCCCATTTTTGAAATATATGTCTGCCTGGGAGAGTTAATACGTTACCAACCACTAACAACTTAGAATGTTTATCAGAAATAGTCAATACCTGTCGTTTGACCAAGTGAAAAGACCTTTGGCTTAGATAGTATTTTAGACAGTTAAATGTGAATTGATGGTGGGAAAGCTCTTCAGCACCTAAGCTCTGCTAGGGAAGAGAGCCACGGGACAGCATGTAGGCATGGTAGCCTGTGGTAAAATATATGCAGCAGAAAGGGAAGGGTAGATATGGGAATGTTGTGAAGCTTTCCTAAACATATTCAATGAATTTGGTACCATTTTCATTTTGGAACATTCTGGATTTTGCTTAGTGTAAGGGACTTAGAGTATGAAAGCCCTGGATTCTAAACCCACCATCAGTATTTCATATTTGTGTGACCAAGGACAAGTCACTTAATCTCAGTTTGCTCACATATAAAATGGAGGGTAACAATATCGTTAGTATCTACCTCTGAAAGATACAGAAAATTTCTAATGAGATAATCTGTGTAAAGCATTTTCAAACTTTATTTCATTTTTTAGTTTGTTAAATCTAAAATTCTTTTTATTATTTCATTTTCTTCCCACAGAACATAAATTAATGTCTGCCTCCTCTCCTATCTTCTCTAACTCAATTTTGGAAACCTGAGCTAAGCTTGTGCTTGTTTAGCATTAACTCAGTGTTTGAATTTGATTAAGCTGAGAGGTGTGGTCTTTGATAAGGAGGACAAAATAAAAAAAATTTATTCATCCCTGAACCTTTTGGGTCAGGTCTTGGGAGATGTAGGTGGAAATAAAGTGCATATATTGGGATTAAACCTATTTAGTTAAACATATCTGATAACTTATCTATGAGACAGCAAGTTACAGAATAGGTATTGTGATATGGAAGAGCATTTAGGGTTTTGGCAAGTATACTCTCTAGCACCCTTCCTAATGGAGTCCTGATTACCACTAGCAGCACCCATGGTTGTTCCTAATATTTTAGGAACCAAGCAACAATTCAGATAAGTGGTCCAAAGATGTAGGAAAGTTTCTTTTTATTATACTGGATTTTTAGTCACAATAGTCATTAGGATTATTAATTATTAACATAATTCATTATTATTGCTATCACCTAGGTCAGAGATATACAGCACACAAAAGCCATTAGTGTGGGGCGAAAATTATGTTATGTTTCATGGGCCATGCCTCCAGTGAATTGCAATGTTAAGTAGTATGTTTATTTGCCTGAAAATTGCAGAATCTTTAGTAATATTTTTTAAAAAATCAATGATGTATATAGAAATGGCTGTTTCTTGAATGTGGGAAAACAAAAGATTATATTTGTACTTATATTTTTGTTATGAAGGTTAATTACCAAGGATATTTTATAAGTGTTTAATGATAGTCTGCTCTCATTATAAAAGAGTTGAATTCATAGGAAAGCTTTTTTAAAATAAAAGCTTCTATTCAAGGTTATTCCTGTAATTTGGGATAGCTACCACAAGATGGCAATTAGGTCGCATAGGGAGGCAATAAAACTGGCATTAGGTAAAAATTACACACACACACACACACACACACACACACACACACACGGATGCACTCATACATGAATACACATATCATTACGAATCGCAAAATCCTTTACAAGTATTACCTCACTGATCCTTACAACAACTTTGGGAAGTAGGCGCTCTCATTACTGTAGAAAGGTTCAAATACAATATCCTCTGGCTTTCAAAGCTCTTCATAAACTTGCTCCTTTATGCCCTTCCAGTTTTCATATATTTAACTCCTCTCCACATCTCTGCAATTCATTGACACTGACCTCTTTACTGTTGCTCACACAATGAAATTCATGTCACCACTACATGCATTTTCAAGGCTATTTTCCCTATCTGTAATTCTTTCCCTCCTCATCTCCACCTTCTGGTTTCCTTTGGGTTATTACTTATATGTTATTATCTATTTTATACCTAAAATCTCACCTCCAGAAGAATTTTTTTCCCAATTGTTCTTCATGGTAGTGTTTTTCCTCTAAAATTATCACACACACACACAGACAACACACATATATATTTGTGTGTATTTGTATACATATATACATATGCAGAGAGAAATATAAAGAGATGTATCCACATATATATGTGTATATGTATCCATCTCTCTAGTTTGTACATAGTGGTTTCATGTGAACTTGAGAGTAAAGACTTTTTTAATTAAATATATTTTTTATCTTTGTAATATCTGGTATCTAATGGGCATTTAATAAATAGTTGTTGATTCTACTCGACTTCAATTACACACCCAACCTCACTGACAAAAAGGAAAATAATCAATGTTAGAAGGGCTTTGGGGAAAGAGGTACTTTAATATATTATTAGTGGAGCTGTGAAATGGTTAATTCATTCTGGAAAGCAATTGGAAACTATGCACTCTCCCCCAAAACTTATTAAACCCTTTGACCAAGTGATTCACTTTTAGGTCTAAACTCCAAAGAAAAAAATTATTTATAGTGGCTCTCTTTGTTATGACAAAGAACTGTAAACTGAAGGGGCTGCCTATCAGTTGGAGAATGAGCAAGTTATTGAATAGGACTGTGATAAAATACTGCTGTGTGGTAAGAAATGATGAAGGGGATAGTGTCAGAAAATCTTTGGAAGATTTTTATGAAATGATGATTTATAGTGAGGAAAACCAGAAGACCGATTTGTATAAAAATAACAATAATCAACTTTTTAAGGCTTAGTAACTGCCTAACACAATGACTCATCACAATTTCAGAGCATGTGTTCACTCCACTTAATGAAGAACACAATGAGGTTTGTTCATAGTAGAGGTGGAAGGGACCTGAGAGATCATTTTCGGCCCCACCCCTCATTTTTTCAGAGAAGGAAACTGAGGCTTAGAGAAGAGGAAGGGACTCAGCATTATAGAATACCAGAACTCAGATCTGGTTGTCTCTGGAAATCCCCTGTTTATACAAAGGATAGCATGCTCAAGAAGGGCGAAGAACTCTCATGCTTCTGAATGTGTAGCCCTTTGTACTTCTCTCTTTTCTGTGCTTGCACCATTCCATTGTGTAGTTATTTTTTAGTAGGTGTCTCAGTTCTGCTCCTACATGGTAAACTTCACAAAGGCAGGGAAGTAGGTTGTATTTTGCAATTTTTCTCCTTTATCTCCAAATACAAGTCCTTGCACACAGTAGGTGTTGCATATTGAACTGAGGAAAACTTTCTATGAAGGAGAGGTAAGAGGCTGGCCTTGTACTAACTTCAAGGACTGTTGTTTGCACCAGAAAATTAGCACTTAGTGTGTCCTTAATGTTGTATAACCTGGAAGAAGAAAAGAAGCATGCTTTTTACCAATAACCTCTTTAGAGATATGAAAAGAATGACATGTGATAAGGATTTATCTCACTTTTGGGGGGTTGGTTAATATTTATTTTAGAAAATTGTTCAGTGAAAATCCAGGTTGTCATTCCAGTAGTCGTTTTTTTTTTTTTTTTTCCCCAAGTAACTATCAGTACCTGAACTGAGCTATGGACACATCCTCGTATATGCCCCTAGACGTCATCGTAATTGAAATTATTTTTGGATTTCTGTCTGTGGGTCAGTATGATCACACTTAGGATTGTAGAAGGCCAGAGCTGGAAGGGAATCTTAGAAATCATCTAGTTGTCTAGCACTCTCACTTTAGAGACAGTGAAAATGAAACCTATGGCTCTTAAGGGAGCTCTCTAAGGTACTAGAAACCTTCTTGTGATTCCTAACCCCTTTCTGCTACTACATACCTGTGCCTAACTGAAGCCTAGAGTCTGTTCTGGAAGAATCTTTTGCTCTATTAAGCCAAGTTTGCTTTTCCCTCCATTCCATCCATCCAAGGAGTTCCCATTAAAGCCTAAGAGAAAAATTTAGACCAACTTAAGATTAGAATTTTACCCTGTTCCACCCAAGTTTACATTTACATTTGAGCATTCCCACTATAATTAGAGTTACTTCATCACTATACATTTGAAGGGATGTGCATATGTTGTAGCCTCACTCTAACTATAGTGTGAATGCTCAAGTGTAAACATGGGTGGAACAGGGTAAAATTCTGGTCTTAAGCTAGTCTAAGTTTTTCTCTTGGGCTTTAATGGAACTCCTTGGATGGACGGAATGGAGGGAAAAGCAAACTTGGCTTAATGGAGCAAAAGATTCTTCCAGAACAGACTCTCGTCCTCAGTTAGGCATGGCTAATAATGCCATCTGGCTCTCCACACTTGGGGGTGGGAGGCAGATGGCCCCAGATGTGGAGAGCCGGCGGTTATACTGTTTGCTTAGAACAGTAGACATAGGTTGCCACACAGACCCTACACCGCGCTTGGCATTCTATCCAATTGTCTACCCCTGATTCCTCTCATTGCTTTTCTTTCTGCCACTGTTCTCTCCAAAGTACCAGCCCTTTTGAGACCATGCAGACTTGATTCTCTCATCATATCACTGAATCATTGTAAAAGGAATAGATGTCCCCTAAGGTCCCTTCCAACTCTAGATTTAAAATCCTGTAACCTAATGACTGCCTGCATGTGTCCTTGGGCTTGCCACAATATTCTTTCTGGTTCTTTAAATATCTTATAAACAATTCAGTTCAGTGAGCAACTATAGGATTGAAGGTACAAGTAATAAGAATTCTAGAGGCATAGATTGGAAATTTCCCAGGCAGGAAAATGTTACCCAAATTCTCCAAGACTGATGGTTTCATTTTTTTTAAAGATACATATACATGTAAAGCTCCATTAATCCCAGAGAACAAATTTCAATTCAAGTTTAGCATCTCCTAAAATTTGGTGGTCCTTAAGCTAATGTATAGCCAGTAACACGTGCAGGAGTATGGTGAACATCTCTTTAAACCATGCAAATTTCCATGGGAAGTACAATGGCTAAGCAAATGTGGAGTAAAGCACTTTGGGGAATACAGGGGGATCTAGAGCAACACTAGTAAATGTTCAAACAAGACTCTCTCATCAACTTAAGAGATGTGCTCAGAATGGTTGAGAGAATTTTGCCTAAGGATATCTGAGCAGGGTTTGTTGTTGTTTTGCTCCAGAGGCATAAAATTCTGGTTTCTCTTTAGTGGATTCTCTTTTTTTCTAAGATATTTTCTACCCCCTCTACCCTACCCCAATGCAAACATTCTAACTCCGGCTTTAGCTAAATGTTATTATGATAATAAATTCAAGCCACTTAACTACAGTTTTCATAAAGCTGTGTAAAGTCAGCAAGTATTTATCAAGCACTTATGTATTAAGCTCTAGAGACACAAAGAAAAGCACAAATAGTCCCTGCCCTCTGAAAGTTTATAGTCAAATACAAGACACATGCAAATATTTAGGTACACTATATAAACATAACTATGTGTATATATGCATATGCATTTATGTACATACATATGTATACATATACACACAGAATATATGAAGCAATAAAGAAAGGACATCTATAAATTAATATAGAAGACCCCACATTAAAACAAGACTTTGATTATATTCTCTGAGAAGCAACAATGTTCAGATGGAATATGTTCATAGTCTTGACCACAAAAAGGAGAAAAGCCTGATAAGGAGAATCCATAATCAGGATTATAATTAGTTTGAAAAAAGGAAAAAGGAGAAAGGATTTACAAGTGTTGAGATACTGCTGGCACTACATGACTTTGAGCTTTCCAAATTCAATCTTTAAAATATATTTGCTTACCTCTCCAGATAATGGAACTGTATTTTTAGTGTGGGAACATTAGGTGTGGTTTAAAGTAAAATAAAAGGTTTTGCTAAGTGGTCTAAGCTACAATGCATAAGCTTTGCCTCAAGAACTAAGGGAGCTAGTTCTTCAAAAGCCATCAATTAACAAACAAGATTTCCCTACTACTTCATTTATTATAAACCATAACTCTATTTAAATAGACTTATGTACATAACACTTAATAGAAATAGGCATAATTCTTATACAATGTTTTTTTTTAAATAAACATCTAGATATATTTTGATACTTTTGTCACTAATGCTTTAACTGATATCTACTTGTTCAGATCCTTATCTTATATTAGGAAGTTGAATAGAGTTCTTTTTTTTAATGACTCATCTTCTTTATTTGAATGAAGAATTCCTTTTCAACAAATGTGGATAGCTGTATAAGGAAGAAGAGAGAAGGGAAGAAAAAGAGGAAAAGGGAGGGAGAAAAGGGGAGAGGAGGGAAGGGACTGAGATGGAGAGAGAAAAAAAGAGCTTTTTTCTCACTGGGATAAGGTTGTGGTGAGAAAAGCACTTTCTATACATTAAAACATAATTACTAGATGATTTGAGTGGTGATAGTAAGGGTTGAGGTGGTGGTAATGATGGTGGTCATTATTAATTACTAGGAACTTCTTTAGCTTGCTATTTCCAACTCAGTTGACTCAATTCTTTTCTTTAGTATAGCATAAAAGGAAACAAAACTGTGAAGATTATCTCTATGCTCTGATTCTAAAACCCCTCTGATGACAATTTACTTATTGAAATATTTTATTGATATATTTTAATGTCTAAATTTTAAAGTATAATTTTTTTCTTTTCCCTTGCTCCCACATCCTGTCCCCAATCTTATCAAGATAATTTCTTCTGTAAGGTAAAAGCAGATTCACTGCTTTCTCTTTTAGATTTAGAACTGGCAGAGTTAATTTGCACACAATGCTTAATTAGTTAACTAACAGGCTCTCAGCTAAGTTGCCCTAGAAACAAAGCACATTCCTCACTGTGAGCTATTGAGATTCTTTTCTGAAAGCCTGTATCCTTTATATAAATCCAACTATTTCTAAACAAAGTTTTTGAATATGGGTTTAAATTTCTTTCCTGACAGACCAAAAGACATCTATCTGAAATAAAGCAATGTGACAAAAGTAGACCTATTGGTGGATAGGAAATTCAAACATGTTAAGGATGAAACAGAGAAGAAAAAAATTTGTGTGTAAAGACATAGGTAGGGGAGGTGGAGTTTCTTGAAAAAAATATTTCACACCCAGCAACAGAAATCTGAGAGCCATCTGCATCCAGAGAGGACTATGGGGATTGAGTGTGGATCACAGCACAATATTTTTACCTTTTTGTTATTTGCTTGCTTTTTCCCTTTTTTCTCCTTTTTTCCTTTTTGCTCTGATTTTTCTTGTGCAGCATGAAAAATGTGGAAATATGTATAGAAGAATTGTATATGTGTAACCTACATTGGAGTACTTGCTGTCTAGGGGAGGGGATGAGGGGAAGGGAGGGAGAAAAATTTTGAACACGAGGTTTTGCAAGAGTGAAAGTTGAAAACTATCTTTGCATGTACTGTGAAAATAAAAAGCTATTATTTAAAAACATTTCACTGACTATAGTTAAGGATTATAGGATAATCAATTTAGATTCTTGGAGGTCATCTAGTCAATTATCTCATTTTACAGAGGAACCTGAGACCTTTTAATCACCTTCATATATTTATCACATCTATTTTTTCATCACTGTTCAAATCTGTAACTTCTTAATGTTGTCTCATTCTACAAATATTCATTGTAATCCCCAGTAATAAAGTTTTGTAATCTATATTCTTTTCTAATTCAGTTAATTTGCTCTTTTAAAAGTGTATCCCTATGCACTGCTTTATGTATTACCAGTGTTATACATTATCAATTTATTATTAGTCTTGTCTAAAATCATGAATGAAATTCTGCTTTATGGGATTTGATGAAACTTTTTTTGGTCCAGAAGTGAGAATTGTTTAGTGCAGGGTAACCCCAATGAGGAAACTCTCTCTATTAATATGAATTCACAAACACTGTTTAATTTATAGCCTTAATGAGTTGCTTGGGAATATCAAGAGGTCAAGTTACATGTCAGACAGAGGACTTGAATTGTAGTCTTCTGAACTCCAAAGCCCAACATTCACCACTCTGTCATGCTGCTCCTCAGCATTCCGACCCCAACTGTATTTTAAAGTTGTAGATATCTCTATGTTAGGTGTATTTCCTATAGACAACAAAGGTTTGGGTCTTGTCTTTTAATCCATCATGTAATTGTTTTTGTTTTCATAAATCCATTATCACTCAAAATTACAATTTTAAAATTTATTTTTACATTGTATTACGCTCAAATATAACCTTTGTCTTGTCAGAAAATCTAATATACATTTATTTCCCTTAACATTAATCATATATATATATATATGTGTGTGTGTGTGTGTGTGTGTGTGTGTATGTATATATATATCTGCATATATATATATATATATATATATAATATATATATATATATATATATACACACACACATACATACACACCCTTATCCTGATCATTTTCTTCAATGGTAGATACAGTTCTACTTCTACATTAACAGCTGTTTTCTTTTTTCTTTGAAGACTGGATCTCCCCAGGTCTCCTGGATTGACAATGTACTGGTCACTCCTGATAGGCCCAATTCTACTGCTAAGCAGCATGGGAGCTTTACCCTGTTCTGTTTCCAAATGGGCAGTTCAATCCTCTTTAGCCCGATGCCCCCCACACGTTCTTTGGTAGCCATAGTTTAGACAGGATCGATTTAGCCTACTGTAGTTTAGAACTCTTGAGCTAAAGAGATTGGTTACCTTCAACCTCCCCAGGAGCTGAGATTACATTCTTAAGTTTAAATAAACTCTTCCTTCCTCTGGATTCTGTGAATATTTGTGGGAAAGTAAGGCCCAGACCTTTTTTTTGAGGAAAGGGAAGGTTTTTTAAAAAAATTTTAATAGTATTTTAGTTTTCCAAATACATGCAAAGATAGTTTTCAACATTCACCTTTGCAAAACTTTGTATTCCAGATTTTCTGCTCTCCTTACCCTCTCCCTCTTCCACCCCTTTAAGACAGCAAGCAATTCAATAAAGTTTAAACATGTGCAATTCTTCTAAATATATTTCCATACTCATCATGCTGCACACACACACACACACACACACACACACACACACACACACATACAAATCAGATCAAAAGGGAAAACATGAGAAAAACACACCAAGCAAAGAAACAACAGTAGCAGTAAAAGGTGAAAATACTATGCTTTGATTCACATGCAATCTCCATAGTTCTCTCTCTGGATGCAGTTAGTTAGCACTTTCCATCACAAGTCTACTGGAATTGCCTTGAACAACTTCATTGTGGAAAAGTGGAAGGGAATATTTTGTACCAATTATTCTTACAATACCATCTTAATTAAGTATTATTTCACTTTTCTATTTGCTTTTCCAGAATTTAGTCCTGTCCCTGGCATACAGGTGTAGCTATAAATACACTTAGATTTTAGCAAACAAATTCTCCGTGATATCCTTGTAGACAAGAAGGAAGAACATAGATTAAGGGAATATAATAGTTAGAGAGATTGGGAATTGGTTAATACTAACTTAAAGGAGGGTCTCTCAAATATCCCTAAGGATAATGGCCCTGGGCACTTGTCCATTTTTATCAATGATTCAGATGAAGATATAGATGGCAACCTTTTCAGATGTTCAAGTGTTTAAAAGTATTCCTAATATGTTGGTTATAGAACACACATCTGAAGCAGATATTACATTAGGATAAACTTAATTGAAGATGAACTTGAATAAGAATAAATGAAACACTATATCCTCAGGTCCCCAAAACCAACGTGAAAAATACAGGATGGTAAAAGGTATGACTAGATAAATGTCTATCTGAAAAAGATCCAGAGGCTTTAGCAGACTCTGAGGTCAAAATGAACCAAGAATATACAAATCAAAGCTCATGTTTTAATAGGTGTCAGTATAATCCAGTGAGTTCCAATGATTTTTGTTCCTCAAACACCTTGCAAGAACCAAAATGTATTTTTAATCATGGGGATTAATTACAATTATTTTCTCCTTTAAGATGTCATTAAAATATTTTAGCATGAACACCATGAACCATCATTGTAAACTCACAAGTGATTTTTGAACCCCAAAATGGAATCTATTCAGGTTATATATGGATCACTGTGTTTAGTTCTGAGCAACACATTTTAGGGAAAACAGGCAAGCAAGGAGGGGCTCAGAAGAGAGTGACCAAAATTGTTAGACAAGTAGGAAAAGCATCATATAAAGAAAGATTAGAAGAAAAGGCATATTAAGTATGATACACAGACATAACCAATTAAAAATTACTTAAGCTAGCTAGTGACCAGAAACACTGTTCAGATTTATATTTCTTTTTTTTTGATTTTTTAAAATTTTATTTGCATAACATATGTGTGGGTAATTCTTCAACAATAACCCTTACATAGCTTTCTGTTACAAATTTTCCCCCCAACTCCCTACCCCTCCCCTAGATGGCAGGATATCCACTACATGTTAATTATGTTCAAATATTGGCAAATCGAATATATGTATACATATTTCCAAACTTATTGTTGTGCAAGAAAAATCTTATCTACACAAAAAATATATCAGATAAAGGAAACACAATGTAAGCAAACATCAATCAAGGAGTATGAGAATGTTATGTTGTGGTCCACATTTCGCATCCCTCTCTCTGGGTGTATATGGCTTTCTTCAGTGAACAATTGGAGGTGGTTTGAAACATTTCATTGTTGAAGAGAGCCATGTCCATCAGAATTGATTGTCATATAGTACTGTTGTTGCTGTGTATAATGATCTCCTGGTTCTGCTCATTTCACTCAGCATCAGTTCATGTAAGTCTCTCCAAGCCTCTCTGAAATCATCTTGCTGGTCATTTCTTTTTTTTTATTTTATTTGCATAACATATGTGTGGGTAATTCTTCAACAATAACCCTTACATAGCTTTCCGTTACAAATTTTTCCCCCAACTCCCCACCCCTCCCCTAGATGGCAGGATATCCACTACATGTTAATTATGTTCAAATATTGGCAAATCGAATATATGTATACATATTTCCAAACTTGTCATTGTTGTGCAAGAAAAATCTTGTCTACACAAACGATATATCAGATAGAGGAAACACAATGTAAGCAAACATCAGTCAAGGAGTATGAGAATGTTATGTTGTGGTCCACATTTCACATCCCTCTCTCTGGGTGTATATGGCTTTCTTCAGTGAACAATTGGAGGTGGTTTGAAACATTTCATTGTTGAAGAGAGCCACATCCATCAGAATTGATCGTCATACAGCACCGCTGTTGCCGTGTATAATGATCTCCTGGCTCTGCTCATTTCACTCAGCATCAGTTCATGTAAGTCTCTCCAGGCCTCTCTGAAATCATCTTGCTGGTCATTTCTTACAGAACAATAATATTCCATAATATTCATATACCATAATTTATTCAGCCATTCTCCAACTGAAGGACATCTATTCAATTTCCAGTTTCTAGCCACTACAAAAAGGGCTGCCACAAACATTCTTGCACATGTGGGGCCCTTTCCTTCCTTTATGATTTCTTTGGGATATAAGCCCAATAGAAATGCTGCTGGGTCAAAGGGTATGCACAGTTTGATAACTTTTTGAGCATAGCTCCAAATTGTTCTCCAGAATGGCTGTATCTGTTCACAGCTCCACCAACAATGAATCAGTGTCCCAGCCCTCCCACATCCCCTCCAACATTCATCATTAACTTTTCCTGTCATTTTAGCCAATCTGACAGGTGTGAAGTGGTACCTCAGGGTTGTCTTGATTTGCATTTCTCTGATCAATAGTGATTTGGAGCACCTTTTCATATGACTATAAATAGTTTTAATTTCATCCTCTGAAAATTGTCTGTTCATATCCTTTGACCATTTATTGATTGGAGAATGGCTTGAATTTTTATAAATATGAGACAATTCTCTATATATTTTAGAGATGAGACCTTTATCAGAACCCTTAAATGTAAAGATGATTTCCCAATTTATTGCTTCCCTCCTAATCTTGTCTGCATTGCTTTTGTTTGTACAAAAACTTTTTAACTTAATATAGTCAAAGTTATCTATCTGGTTTTCAATTAAGAGTTCCAGTTCTTCTTTGGACATAAATTTATTCCATCTCCATAGGTCTGAGAGGTAAACTATATTACATTCCTCTAATTTACTTATAGTATCACTCTTTATATCCAGATCATGAACCCATTTAGATCTTATCTTGGTATGTGGTGTTAGATGTGGGTCAAGCCCTAATTTCTTCCACACTAGTTTCCAGTTTTCCCAGCAGTTTTTGTCAAATAGTGAATACTTATCCCAAAAGCTGGGGTCTTTGGGTTTATCAAAGACTAAATTGCTACAGTTATTGCCTAGTTTGTCTTGTGATTCTATCCTATTCCACTGATTGACTACTCTATTTCTTAGCCAGTACTAAATGGTTTTGATGACCGCTGCTTTGTAATATAGTTTTAGATCTGGTACAGCAAGTCCACCATCGTCAGCATTTTTTTTTTCATTAATTCCCTTGAGATTCTTGACCTTTTGTTTTTTCAAATGAACTTTGCTACTATTTTTTCTAGATCTGTAAGATAATTTCTTGGGAGTTTGAGTGGTATGGCAGATTTATATTTCTTAGAGCATACAATCATACTTTATTAGTAAAAGGAAGCCAACAATGAGCAAAGAATGAGCAACTAAGAGCAAAATGTTCCTTTGACTTGTTAAAGATTCCAACAATGGCCTCAATTCCCTTCTTTCTCAGTTCAGCCAGAGGCCATGTGCCTCCCTCTGGGGCGACATCTAGCAATCTGTACTGACTTCAAGTCAACATGGATTGATTGATTCTCAGGTGAGAGGGATTAGCTGATGGTTTTTCCTACTCTTAGTTATGGGTGTTCCTTAAGTGGTTTACTACATAAATTGGTAATCGGCATCAAAATTATTTCTAATGTTTTTAATATATTTC
Organism: Myrmecobius fasciatus; assembly: GCA_023553655.1. NCBI lineage: Eukaryota > Metazoa > Chordata > Mammalia > Dasyuromorphia > Myrmecobiidae > Myrmecobius > Myrmecobius fasciatus. The sequence continues at coordinate 17,087 of JAJPUD010004501.1, forward strand.
ATTGGTGGTCTGTCTCATTGGAAGGTCTACATATGTTTATTACATGTTTAAGAATATGTACGTGTTGTTTACTACATCATACCACATAAATACTTTTTGGGGAAAAACTTATAGAAAAACAAGCCCCTGAAAATATCTTAATCATAAATGGAGACTAATAACAAAACAGTTTTAATAAGTTGATAAATTTATTCCTACTATCTAACTAAGGTACTAAAACTTATTCTCACTTTACATATGCACATATGATAATTAAATTCATGAGAGCTGATGAGAAGAGGGCCTAGGAGAGAGCCTTGGAGGACTTCCAAATTCAAGGGGTGGGATATGAATGAATGATTTTGCAAAGAAAATTGAAGTGTCATCAGCAAGGTAGAAGAAGAAATAAGAGAACAGATACAGAAACCCAAAGAGAAGAAAAGGGTGATACACAGAGGATACAAAGAAGTCAAGGATGAAAAAAAAAACCTTCAAGGCTTTTAGGATTGGCATTGAAGAGATCACTGATAATTTTGGACGAAATGATTTTATTTGAGCGATAAGGTCAAGGGGTTAACAAGTGAGTGAGAAGAAAGGGATATATGCCTTGTAAGGCTGGAAGTAGGGGATAGAGAACCTCTGCAGCAGTGATCTTTTTATATAATTTTTTTTTTAAGTTTTGAGATTTTAAAGCTCAACTTTGTCATTCTGTTTTCAGACATGCTTAAATGAATTAACATGAATAATTATAAGGAGCAAATTCAGTCTGCATAGGTACTATTTAAAGGTGGTAGAAAAGCTTATTTTTTAAGTTAGTAGAACTTTAAATTAAAAAAAATATATTCTTAAGCTTATTGAGAGTACAAAGGTAATCTTTATACAAAGTCTTCATGCTCACTTAGGTAATCACAAATTTTGAATTAGTGAGTTCCTGACTAATGAGGTTTTGCTGCATATGATGGGGATAAAGATGATGAAAATCTTCTGTCTTGAATGATTTTGCTCCAGTTTTGTTTGAGGGCACAAGACTCTCCTGGAGAATCTCCTGAGATCTGCTCCTGCTCTGTGATTCTATGTAATTAACTTTACCTCCATCAAGAACTTCCTGGGATATTTTTATCATATGCCATTAACATAGACTAAGGCAATGGCAGAATTTTTGATTATTGATTTATTTTAATTTTTCATTTGCTATACTATGTAAAGACTTCAGGATAGAACTCCAACAGTTCACTTGCTATTCTTTAAGATGATTTTATTAGCTGTATTCCCCAGTATCTCAAATACCTTCTGTGCTAACTTGAAGCTTTTCTGTAAATATCAGACATATATTTTCTCTAAGGAGCACTTGCACAAAGTGGTCAAAGTCATTTTCCAGAGATTTCCTGTAAACCACAATGTGAGATATGAAGCCAGTTTGCAGCCAGTGAAATCATCGATGCCAGTAAAAGTGTTGCTGCTACAGAGTTCTAGGGAGAGGAGAGCAGAGTAACTCAAAGGAATGTCATCTGCAAGGCAAGGATTGTTGCAAAACACCATTTTCAATGGGAGCATCTATGAATATGAAGATAAAGCATTTAAAATGCTCCAATATCTGCAATCCCTCTCCTCCCAGATAAGCACATCTTTATCTACTTCCTGGAAAGAACACTGAAGCTTGTCATTTTATAGATTCTGGTTCTTAGGTCTGGCCTATATATATGTGTGTGTGTATATATATATATATATATATGTATGTATGTATATATATATATATACACACACACATATATATATGTATATATATATACACACATATATATATACGCACATACACACACACACACGTGTGTGTGTGTGTGTGTGTGTGTGTGTGTGTGTTTGGGAAATGGAATGAATGAATAAAGAGAATTGTAAAATGCTAAATGGCTTACCCTTTCATTGATTCATTTCAGAGTTACTTCCCTATATAATTTCTTCATGCATCAGTGAAAGAATAAGCCCCACAGAATTTATTTTATGCCCAGTAAATACAAATATTAATACTTGCATATTGACGCATACTGAGTTCTCTTTATAGAACACAATACTGCAAATGCAAATCTTCCTTATTGAGCACTGATGCCCTAGTTATTTTTGTGGCTCTAATTGAAAAGATTCAGTTGTTTCCAATCAAGTGCAACTTTTATTTTTTCAAATTTCAGGCAGATGCACCACTGCCTGGCTGTATATGCCAAGGTTTCCCAGTCACGTCGCATACTGAATCATTGAGGTTATATTTTGCCCTAGAAGGGAAGCATCAGACTTGGCAATTCAAATTAATTGGTATCTCTCCTACCAAGAAATGCCAAAACACTACTGATTATTTTTCAATTTGAAAAGTTTTCCTCTGACCAAATTACGGAGCTTCTTAAAGCACATGGGACAGTTTGGATTCAAGATTGGGCCAGGCACTGAGTTAGTGCTCAGAGTGCAGAATGATGAAACAATCTTTGAATTCAGGGAGCTTACAGTTTAATGAGTGGATACATGCCCACAGTATGGCTAACTCTTTCTGACCCTTCCTCCCCCTGCTGCACTAAATGCTGGCCTTTGGCAGGAGAGGAGGCACAGGAAGTGATAAGACACAGTTACATGGCCCATGGCCCCTCTATGCAGAGAGGACTCAGACAGCAAGTAGATGAAACATGTAGATGAAGATGCCAGCTGATAATTGAAATATAGAAACACACTATGTGCAAAGTAAATAACAAACTAATTTCAAGAGATGAGGAATGGAGGGAGGGCAAAGGAGCACAAATATATTCTTAGTTCTTAGCCATCGAGCACCATTTAGTGGAGAGTGGATTTATCATTAAAGCAATGTCCCCAGAGGACCTCATCGGAACTCTGGCTTGAGTGGTTCAGTGGTCGCATAGCAAAGGCCCCAAACAGAGACCCTAATATGTTCAATGTCTAAGTACACACAGGCTTGAACCAGCAGTTTCCTTTAGGGAAGTAAAAATACAAGCAATATGACCATATCACAAGTTGGAACATCATTTTGCCTCCTTTTTTCTGATCACTACCTGTTCTCCTCCACTTGGTTAGACACCAAGTCCTGTGAATTTTCCCCTTACAACATGAGCTGCATTTGCACCTAATCTTTCATTTTCACTTTCTTCCTTTCCCTCTACCTCTTTACCTCCTTATAATATATAGTGCAAGCTTGACTCTTGATTCCTGATTTTCGTATTGGCAATTTAACTACTGTTTAATTTAGAGGTTCTCAATCTGGGGTCCATGAGTTTCGGTTTTTAATTTAATTATCTTGATAGTTCTATATGGATCTAATTGGTTTCCTCTGTTATCCTATATATTTTATTTTATGCATTTAAATACATGATTTTAGGTTTCACCACAGTGTAAAAGAGGTCCAGGACACCAAAAGGAACCCCTAATTCAAAACTCCTATTCTCCATACCATTTCCAGATTGATTTTTCCTAAAACATTATACTTATTATGTTGCTACTCTGCTCCAAGCCTCTCAATGTTTCCCCATTGCCTGTGGACTGAAGTTCAAACCCCTTGGCCAGGACATTTCGGCTTTTTCATAAACTAGTCTCAATCTTCTGTTGTCATTTCAAATCTTCCTGTTCCCTAACATGATCCATTTATTCATGCTTAACACAGTGCCTGGCATACAGAAGGCCCTTTAAAATGTTTGTAGACTTGCAACAGAGTCAAAGCTGACCACCGGGAGATTCTTGTGCTCACATTATTCATTTGAATGCAATCTCTTCCCTTTTTTTCCTAAATTCTAACTATCCTTGAAGTTCTATATCAAACCTCTTCTGGAAAGTCTTCCTTGGTAATCCAAAGGGAAAATGATCCCTTACCACTAACTGATTTGTAATATCTTTTCTAGTGTTCCCCTGAATATATATGAATATATACACATATGTATATCTATAATATTTTACATTTCATTTAGTTTTTCTTGTAGTTATCTTTCCAACTAGCTCAAAGAAGCAACCTGAGAGCAGGGAATGTATTCCATTTCATTGCCTAGTTCATGAAGGAAAGTCACTAAAAATAAGTTGGTTTATTTTAGATTGTGTCCATGCCAGACACGTGCTTTTCCACCCTCATTTTTATAGTCCATCTTACTGGTTGCCATCACACATAATAAGAGAGTAAATCAATGTTTGTTTAGCTGCACTTTTATACTGAGAATACTGTACTTCTATAATAATCACGACAACATATTTCTACTCTGAATAACAAAGTCATTCTGTTTCCTGACTAAAGGCCCACTGTAATAGAAAAACTTGATCAATGTAGGTGGGTTGTGACCTTCCAGTACAAAGCAAGAAAACACCACCCAAGAGGGCATAGAACTTGGAGGAAGAAAGGCTAGGGCTTGCTATGTTCAGGATGGTTCCTTATTTCCTTCAGTCGATTCAAGACACTTCTATTTACTACTAGAGTACCTCAGAGAAGCTAAGCAGCTAAGGCATATAATACATTGATAAACTGGCATCGGGAAGATGTAAATTCAAATCCTATCTCAGATACTTATTATATGTATGATATTGGACAACTTACTTAACCTCTGTCTTGGTTTCCTCATCTGTAAAATGGGGATAACAACATCTACTTAGGATTGTTGTCAGGAAAAAATGACTTAACATATGTAGAGTAATTTACAAACCATGAAACACTAGATCAATGCTAGTTGCATTTATTATTATTGTTGGTGTTGTTAATTTTGGATCATTTTCTGTCATGAATTTATTTTCATAAAATTCTCTTGCACCCAAAACTGTGGTTGTGTTATGAAATGACTTACAATACGAACAAATATATACATCCCCAGAAAGTATGCAAAAGTACTAAAGCCCCAATTTTGGTTTAATGTTACTAAATTCATTTATGGAGTCATTTTTAAAGTTATGCTTTTAAATGTCATTTGTTTTCATAATCAAAGGCATTGGTTACATATTGCTGGACAGAGAGAAAATGGGCTCTAATTTGCATATGCAGAAGTTTTGTACTGCCTTGAATTTTCTACAAGGACCTAACCTCACTAAAAATCCTGCCTATGAAGACTCAATGGCTTTCTTGAGCTAATGAACAGTGATCCTTCACAATGGAACTATCAACAGGACCCTAATATGGTAAAGATATCAGAAACCTGATACTTTAAATAACTAATAGGTATGCTATATTATAATTCAAAGGAACAGGATATATACATATAAACATACACATGTACACACATAATATGTGTATATATGTATAATATATACACACATTTACATATACACATACATCACAGACAATAACACTTTAGTAAGACTTTTCATAGGCATTACAGAGACTAGATGAGCATAGATGATACATTCAATGTGGTATGAGGGTTACATTAGACACAGCTCTATTTTCTCATTTCAGGGACGATGTGCCTGCTATTTGGGGAAATCACCACTAGATGGCATTTTTTCAAGGGAAAATGGACACTTGAAATTGAAATTGAACTTATTAAAAGGTATCTAACTAAAATGTAAACTGTATACCATAAAATGTATCTTTAAAAAGTATCTAACTTATATGCATTATTAAGTATGAAAGTGACCCAAAGTGGAGCAAGGCTACACATGAAGCTATTGCTGAAGTAATGCAGCTTTTTTTTGCTCCTTTTCTACTTTTTTTTTCCAGGCCTTATTCTCTACTTTAACTTGAGATTCTTCCCAACTTCACACAGCTCCTTCAGATACCACCTTGCAGTTTTCTGCCCTGCTGTCTCTCAACCAGCCCTGCTGAGATCCTCCAGGGACTGCAGGCAAGGACTTGCTGTATTTTTAAGCCCTTTCTCTAATTAATGAGTGTTCCTCCATGAGAACTAATGTGGCTGTTCATGCCTCTTTAAGAGGAAAAAAATCTTCCGATCACACCTCTCCAACTATCTGTCTTTAATCAAGTTAGGAAGTTTTCTTCCTGCCTTTTTGCTCAAATGCCTTTACCTGTGTTATTAAAGAGACATGACAAAAGTGATTATTAAAAAAACAACTCTTTTTTAAAATTTCCCCTCATATGTACAGCTTAATGATGCAGTTGATTATTTAAACTAAACAGAAACCTGTAACTAGCATGGGGCAAATGCAGCTGTCACCCTGTACTAACTGTGAGGAGGGAAAGCTTCCCTATACATTATGAACAAAGATTCTGCTTCTTGACTTGAGTTTTTCTGTTATCCAATGGCCCTTCCACACAACTACTTGTGGGAATGTCAGCTAGGGCCTCATCACTATGAGTGTTTCTCTCATTCTTTTTTTAGGCCTATCATATTGAAAGCTGATCTCTCTGGAGGATAGTTCACTCCCTTTCCTGCCTTTTGTGCCAGGTTCCTCCCAACTGAAATGGACTCCCAGTTTGTACTTACAGTTCTACTGACTCCTACGTGTGTAACATGAGGAGAGCTAGTGTTCTCTTGCATTTAGCCGGCATGTTTCCAAATTTGAGATGTCTTTTGCCCACCCTCCTTTAGCTAGACACCATTTACAGCCACCTATAGGTCTATCTCTTCCTCTACCCTAGTGCCGTATTTCTCTCTATAGCCATGGTTAAAGGAGATAGCAGATGGAAAGTGCTTTGCAAACCTTAAGGCACTGTACTAAATTGAGCATGAGCTGAAAGAGACACAGGAATAAGTGAAAAATACCCTTGGTTGGAGACAGGTCTTGTGCTGCACAACCGGATGCATCTGCTCATTCACATGGAGCAGATTAAAAACTAGAGGAAGCACAAAGCTAGTACAAACTCAAATGTTCTAGTGATGAGTTTCTCCTGGAACTGAAAGCAGTTCTTAGGTGTGAATTTCTTCTTCTCTTAAAGAAAAAAACAACACAAACATGTAAAACTATCTAAGAAAGTAAGGTGTCAGGAGAAGATGAGATGACTGCCAGGATTTGTCAAGATCCCAGGAAATACTAGCAAAGAAAGCAAGAGAATAAAATGCAGTTTCTGTATTTCAAAAACAAATGGATGCCAATGTCATGACTACAGATGAAAATCACCCAGGAAGGGAGATGCCCCTGGGATCCCACACTCTCTTTCTTTTTTTTTTTTTTTTTTGCTTTTTGCTGAGGCATTTTGGATTAAGTGACTTGCCCAGGGTCACATAGCTAGGAAGTGTCTGAGACCAAATTTGAACTCAGGTCCTCCTGACTTCAGGGCTGGGTGCTCTAACCACTGTGCCACCTAGCTGCCCCCCCACACTCTCTTTCAGCAGCAGCAAAGAACTACCCTGATGGCATAGAGAATATTCAGGAAGCTAATGAAGGCCAGTCCTCATCTCTGAACATATATGCTATAGTCTAGTGGCATGGTAAGTAAGAAGGCTTCTGAGTTTATGGTATTAAATGAGGAAAACAGCCTCCATCCTTTCAAATGTAAAATTGCTGTGGAGGGGGCAGAGCCAAGATGATGGAGAGTAGACAGGTCTTTGAGCTCTTGTTTGAGACCTATTAAAGGGGAGGGAAAGAAGAGAGGGGGATGAGCATTGTGTAAACCTTAAGCTCATCAACTTTGGCTCAAAGAGAGAATATCAGATATATTTAGTTTAATGAAGAAATTTGTCTCATCTTATAGGGAAGCAGGAGGAGAAAGGGGAAAGGAAAAGGAGAGGTAATAAGGGAGAAAAGAAGTAGAAGGGGAAAGGGATAAGTGAAAGACAAGGGCTGCCAAGGGGGAGGGCAGATTAAGGGAGGTGGTGGTCAAAAACAAAAAAACTGGTGGGGAGGAAAAGGGAGAAAGAAAAGAAAAAAATATAATTTGAGGAAAATAAGATGGGGAAAATAAGCAATGTTAACTGTGAATATGAATGGATTGAGCTCTTCTATAAAACAGAAGCAGATAGCAGACTGGATTAAAATCCAGAATCCTAGAATATGTTTATAAGAAACACATTTAAATCAGAGTGATACACACAGAGTAAAGGTAAAAGATTGGAGCAGAATCTATTATGTTTCAGCTGAAATGAAAAAAAAAATCAGGGATAGAGATCCTGATTCAGATTAAGCAAAAGCAAAAATAGAATTAATTAAAAGAGATAAGAAAGGAAAGTTCATCTTGCTAAAGGGTACCATAGATAAGGAAGTAATATTAATACTAAACATCTATGCACCAAGTGGTATGTATAGCATCCAAGTTCCTAAAGAAGTTAAGAGAGCTGCAAGAAGAAATAGACAGCAAAACTATATTAGTAGGAGATCTCAACCTTGCTCTCTCAGAACTTGATAAAATGAACCATAAAATAAATAAGAAAAAAAGTTGAGGTGGTAAATAGAATTTCAGGAAAGTTAGTTTTGACAAAACTTTGGAGAAAACTGAAAGGAGACAGAAAAGAATATGCATGTTACCTACACAAAAATGTTAGAGCATAAAAACCTCAAAATCAAATGCAGAAAGAACTGCAAAAATGGAGTTTTGGAAACTGAGTAGATGCCTATCAGTTAGAGAATGACTGAATAAGTTATGGTATATGAGTGTTATAGAATATTACTGTTTCATAAGAAATGGCCAGTTCCAATGGTCTTGTGATGGAGAGAGAGCCATTTGGATCCAGAAGCAGGACTGCGGGGACTGAGTATAGTTCATAACATAGTATTTTCGCTTTTTTTGTTTGTTTACATTTTGTTTTCTTTCTCCTTTTTTTCCTTTGTGATCTGATTTTTCTTGTGCAGCATGATAATTGGGGAAATATGTATAGAAGAACTGCATATGCTTAATATATATTGGACTACTTGCCACCTACGGGAGGGAGAAAGGTTTTGCAAGGGTGAATCTTGAAAACTATCAGTGCCTATGTTTTGAAAATAAAATGCTTTAAAATGCATTTAAAAAGATTTAAGAAATAAAAATAACAATACCTTTATTAAAGAAAAAAAATTGCTACAGAGATTCCTCATATGCAGTATAGCCTAGAGTGAAGCATGGGTGAGAACTAAGTCTTGGTGGTGCTTGAGCAAGTCTCATCTGTGGGAAAGTAGAACATTCCCTCTAAGATGCGTGCTAATATTTCTTCCTTGGGGAAACCTGTATTCCTGGGGCATAACCTAGGCCCTTGCTTCTTCTTACCTAGCTTATTGTACTCTTCAAAACTGGCTGCCTTCAGTGGCTTCCCCTCTTCTACTCCATATAGGGTATATTAACAAACAATCAAGGAAGATAAGCTGCTATGATTATGGCACAACTCTTCTCAAAAATCGTTAGTGTCTACCCATTGCCAACTGGAAAAAGTAGAAGTTACTGATTCTGGCATTAGACGGCTTCCATAATCTGTTTTTCCCTGATACCCATTTAGGATTCTCTTACACTCCTTCCCTTCATAAACTAAATTGTTCAGTTAAGCTCAAGTATTTTCTGCTCTTTATCCTTGTCCCTTCACTCTCCTATCTCTTTGCATTTACTCACACCATCTTCCATATATGGAAAAGCTTATCCCTTTCCTACAGTCTCTGCCTAAAACTGCTTCCTTCAAAGCCCAGCACAGCTCACTGCCTTCTTTGGAAGCCTTCACTATATCCAAAACCTTCTTCTTCCCCATGTCTTGAGGTACAAGTGATCTTTCCTCAAATTTCTCTCTAGATTGCCTAGATTTATCCATTGCCCCAGCACATCCTCCCTTAATAGACTCATATGAAAGCAAATGCTGGGTCATTGTTTCATCTTTGTATTCCCTGAGCAGAGCATGGGGCCTTGTACTTGACCATTGTTTGGTGAATTCAATGATTTGGTCCTTGGTGCCAGGCTATAGAGTGTCTCTCAGCCACATCCAGACAACAATGACTGGAAGAAGAAATTCTTAGTGTTCTTTGACATCTCAGATATTTAGATCTCTCTTCACGGGCAAGTTCAATGTTTAGTGAGAGCCCATTAACTTTTGCAAGCACCTACTCAGTCAGGAAGTAGCTCAAAAAAGAGTAAATACATCTTCTCAAGGGCCTTACTCTATGAATGAAAAAAAAAATATATAACCTTGGCATGTTTAATTTTATTTGTCAAATTCTTAATGTTTATTAGTTCAAGGGCTATTAAAAGTTTTTGAGTCTAGTGACGTGTATACAGTATCTTCCAAGAAATGAATGAATAAAATAAGATACAAAAACTGCAAAGGCAACCAATTACATATGGAAATACAGCTGTAAATTATATTTATATCTATATATTTTTAAAAAGGTCACTGGCCCCAAGTTCAAAAAAACTCCTCAGCAGAGCCAAGATGGTGGAGAGAAGCCAGGATAAGGTTTCCCTCAGAAACAACATTAACAGGGTGGAAGGAGAGAGAAAATATAAATGGAGAAAAATAGAATGGAGGGAAATACATAGTTAGTAATCATTGCCATGAATATGAATGGGATGAACTCTCCCATAAAGCTGAAGCAGAATAGCAGAGTGGATTAAAAACCAGAAACATACAATATGTTGGCTACAAGAAACACATTTGAATCAGAGAGACACGCATTAGGTAAAAGCCTCGAGCAGACTATATTATGCTTCATCAACAGTTTTAAAAAATCTGGAGTAGGAATCCTGTTCTTAGACAAAGCAAAAGCAAAAATAGATTTAATTATAAAGAGATAAGAAAAGAAACTACATTTTGCTGGGTATCATACACAATGAAGTAATATCAATATTAAACACAAATGTACCAAGTGGTATAGCATTCACATTCTTAGAGAACAAGTTAAGTAAGTGAGTTATAGGAAGAAATAGAGAGCAAAACTACGCTAGTAGGAAAATTACTCCTCCTCTCAGAACTAGATAAATCTAAGCACAAAATAAACAACAAAGAAGTTAAGGAGGTAGATATAATTTTAGCATAGTTAGATGTGATATTTTTCTGGAGAAAAATGAATGAGGATAGAAAGGAATATATCTTTTTCTCAGTGGTACATGTCATCTACACAAAAATTGACCTTCACAAACAAATGCTGAGATGTAGAAATAATAAAAGCATCATTTTCAGATCATGATGTGATAAAAATTATGTGCAAGAAAGGGCCTTAGAAACACAGATTAAAAATGAATCAAAAACTAAACTAATTAAATCCTAAATAAAAAATGGGTCAAACAACAAATCAAAGAAACAGTACTTTCATTAAAGACAACAATAATGAGACTACATACTAAAACTTATGGAATGAAGCCTAATCATTTCTTAGTGGAAAATTTCTATCTCTAAATGTTTGTGTGAATGAAATAGAGAAAGAGATGAATGAATTGGACATGCAACTAAAACACCTAGAAAAGAGTGAATTCACCACCAATAAAGGGGAAAAGAAAGCAATAATTATGAAATATTTTCCCCAGGTATATGCCAATAAATCTAAGTCAAACAGATGAATATTTACAAAAATAAAAATTGTTCAGGTTATCTTAAGAAGAAATAAAATTCTTAAATAACATCATTTCAGAAAAAAGAAATTGAACAGATCACATCAATGAATCCCCTAAGGAAAATTCTCCATAGACAGTTCGATTTTCAAGTAATTCTACTAATCCTTTAAAGAATAATTAATTCCAGTATGACATAAACTACTTGGAAAAACAGGCAGAGAAGGAGTCCTACCAAATTCCTTTTACGACACAAATATGGTGCTGATACTTAAACCAGGAAGAACTAAAAGAGAGTTAAAATTATAGATCAATTTCCTTAATGAATATTGATGCAAAAAGCTTAAACAAAATATTAGTAGAGAGGTTACAGCAACATTTCACCAGGATAATATACTATGGCCCAATGGGAGTTATACCAGGAATTTAAGACTGGTTCAATATTAGGGAAATTATTATTATTTTTTTATTAAAGCTTTTTATTTGTATAACATATGTATGGGTAGTTCATCATCATTGATCTTTACAAAGCTTTCCATTACAAATTTTACCCCCAGTCCCCTCCCCTCCCCTAGATGGCAGGAAGTCCATGACAAGTTAATAATGTTGAAATACTTGACAAGTTATGCAAGAAAAATCCTATCTACAAG
>JAJPUD010004501.1:44074-55666 GCA_023553655.1 Myrmecobius fasciatus
TTATGGAATATTATTGTTCTGTAAGAAATGACCAGCAAGATGATTTCAGAGAGGCCTGGAGAGACTTACATGAACTGATGCTGAGTGAAATGAGCAGAACCAGGAGATCATTATGCATGGCAACAACAGTACTATATGACGATTAATTCTGATGGACATGGCTCTCTTCAACAATGAAATGTTTCAAACCACCTCCAATTGTTCACTGAAGAAAGCCATATACACCCAGAGAGAGGGATGCGAAATGTGGACCACAACATAACATTCTCATACTCCTTGATTGACGTTTGCTTACATTGTGTTTCCTTTATCTGATATATCGTTTGTGTAGATAAGATTTTTCTTGTACAACAATGATAAGTTTGGAAGTATGTATACATATATTCGATTTGCCAATATTTTAACATAATTAACATGTAGTGGATATCCTGCCATCTAGGGGAGGGGTGGGGAGTTGGGGGGAAAAATTTGTAACGGAAAGCTATGTAAGGGTTATTGTTGAAGAATTACCCACACATATGTTATGCAAATAAAATAAAATTTAAAAAAAATCAGCTTTAAAAAAATAGAATGTCATTCAATCTAATTCTAATTCCACAAACATCCAGTACTTAGTAAATGCAGAGTACCGTGTTAGGTACTGAGAGAAATTTACAAAATAAAAAAAAAAGTTTTTTTTAGTTGTTTTAACATGTCACAGTAATTGCTTGAGAGTTAATTAGATTGCACGCAAACTTATGAATTTTCTGTGATAGTCTGTTTATGTTTACTTTGATGTGTTGATGTATCCATATACAAAGTGGTCCAAGTATCCTACTGAACTTTTAAGGTACTAAATCTATTGGGGAGGGAAGGGGACTGGTAGAGCCAAGCTGGTAGAATCAGTAATATTTTTGTCAAGCTCTCCCAATATTCCCCCATAAACAACTTTTAAAAAGTGAATCAAATCAAATTTTAAGCAGCATAATCCCAAAAAAGTCAGGATGAGACTTTGTTCAAGTTCAGGATAGAAAAGAAATACCTGCTGCTTTGGAGTGTGGATTGGTTTAAGTGATATCCACTAAAGACCTTGGAGGAAATAGCAGCAGCAGCAGAAGCAGCAGCCATACTAAAAGTATTCAGCACCCAAAGATAGTAAGGGGATTGAACATCTGGGCAGAAACAGATTACAGAAGCAATGCAAGAAAATGTGAAAATATAAGTAATAGCTTGATAAGGGAGACACAAAAATATTTTTAAAATAACTCCTTAAGAATAAGAAATGGCAAAATCATAAAAATCTACAAAACCTCAATTTAAAAAATAACTTTTTCAAAATAAGAATTAGTCAAATGATAAAACAGGTACAAAATTTTATGGAAGAAAATAATTCTTTAAAAATTAGGATTGGTCAAGGGGAAGCTGATGATTCCATCAGACATCAAGAAACAATAAAACAAAGTCCATTGAATGAAAAATAATAGAAAAAAATGTGAAATGTCTCATTGGAAAAACAACTGACCTCAATAATAGATCAAGGAGAGATAATTTAAGAATTACTGGACTATAATTGGAGCTATGTTAAAAATGCTTAGGCATCATATTTCAAGAAATCATCAAGGAAAACTGCTCTAATACCTAAGAACCAAAGGACAAAATAAAATTTGAAAGAATATACTAATGGCATCCTGAAATAGATCCCAAAATGAACTTCCCAAGGAGTGTTATAGCCAAATTCCAGAATTCCCAGGTAATTGGAAAATATTGCAGGCAGTCAGAAATATTTCATATACTGAGGGGTCACATTCAGGATCACGTAAGATTTAGCAGCTATCATGGAAAAGGAGCAGAGGGCTTAGAGTATGATATTCGAGAAGGCAAGAGATCTAGGATTACAACAAAGAATAACCTATGCAAAATCAGTATAGTCCTATAGGAGAGAAATGTATGTTTCATAAAATAGAGCATTCCTGATTCAAAAAACAAACAGAGCTGAATAGAAAATTCGACAAACACAAGACTCAAGAAAAATATAAAAGGGTGAACATGACTGAGAAGTCATGAGGAATTTATTAAGGTTAAGATATTTACATGCTAAAAATGAGGTAATACGTGTAACTTTTAAGAACTTTATTATCATTACAGCATGTATATGGATTCAAAGTAGAGAGACCATGAATGTGAGTCTTTTATGTTGGGATGATCTCAAAAAAATGTAAGGGTGAAAAAGAAGGATCTACAGGAAGAAGAAGGAAAGCATAGGAAAAAGGGGGAAATTTTCTTATATAAAAGAGGTACACAAGGAAGAGTATTTATAATAGAGAGGAAAATGGGAGGAGGTAGGCAATGCTTGAACCTAATTTTCACATGAACTGGATCAAAGAAGAATATACATACATATATGTGTATATATATATATACAAACAATGGGGTATAGAAATGTATATTATTCAAGAGTAAAATAATAAGGGAAAGAGCTAAGAGAAAGAGAAGAGGACTGTGAGAAGGAGAAGAGCAAATTAAGGGGAGCAGGGGGTCAGAAGCACAAAAACTTTTGAAGAAGGTGCAGGATTAAAAACGGACAAGTAGAAGAGAATAGGATGAGCACCAGCCCTGAAGTCAGGAGGACCTGACTCCAAATCTGGCCTCAGACACTTAACATGTCCTAGCTGTGTGACCCTGGGCAAGTCACTTAACCCCAATTGCCTCAGAAAAAAAGAAGAGAAGAGTATGGAGAAAAATACACAGCAGTCTTAAATGTGAATGTGAATGGGATGAACTCACCAATAAAATGGAAGCAGATAACAGAATGGATATGTTATTTATAAGAGACATAGTAAAAACAGAAACACACAACAGCTAAAGGATCAAGCAAACTATTTTGTTTTAGGTGAGGGTATTTTTTAAAAGGCAAAAGTAACAATCATGTTCTCAGGCTAGGAAAAAGCAAAAAGATATCATCACAGAAACTACATTTTGCTAAAAGATACCATTGTTGTCACTCAGTTGTTTTCAGTTATATGCAACTTTTCATGACCCCATTTGGGTTTTTCTTGGCTAAGATACTAACTTGCTGTTTCCTTCTCCAGTTCATTTTACAGATGAGGAAACTGAGACAAACAGGGTTAAGTAACTTCCTCAGAGTTCCACAGCTAGTGTCTGGGGCCAAAAATGAAATCAGGAAGATAAGTACTCTTGATTTTAGGCCTGGCACTCTATCCATATACCACTTAGCTGTTCCAAAGATACCAAAGACAGTTAATTATATCAATAGGGAATATATAGCACCAAATGGCATAGCATTGGAATTCTTAAAGGAAAAGTAACATGAGTTACAAGAGTATCAAGAAAAAAAAGGGTGAATGTACAACCAATGAAGATAAAATTAAATCAATTACTATGAGCTCTTTCTCCCAATTATATGCCAATAAAATTGATAATGTAAATGATATGGATAAATATTTACAAAATTATAAACTACTCAGATTAAAAGAATAGGAAATAGAGTATTTAAATAACTCTCTTAGAAGAAACAAATTTAACAAGCCATTAATGAGGTCCTCAAGAAAAAAATTCCCAGAACCATATAGATTTACGAGTGTATTTTCCCAATTATTTAAAGAATGGTTCATTCTTTAATTTGTATAATTTGAAAAAATTGTGTAATTTGAAAAAAGAATAGGTAAAAGAGTTCTACCAAATTTCTCCTGTAACACTAATATAATTTTGATATATAAACCAAGAAGTGTAAGAACAGAGAAAGAAAACTATAGACCAATTTGCTTGATTGATATAGCTGCAGAAAATTATAAAGATCATGCATTATGACCCTGTAGGATTTATACCAGTTATCTAGGGTTCATTCAGTATTAGGAAAAGCTTAAGTTTAATTGACCATATCCATAACAAAACCCCACAAAAATCACATGATAATATCAGTAATTGCAGAAAAAGCTTTTAATAAATTATAACTCCATTCCTTTAAATAGGAATAGGAATATTGCATCGGCATAAATGGAGCTTTTCTAAAAATGAAGAGGAGTATCTATTAAAAACCAAGACCAAACAATATCTACAAGGGGGATAAATTAGAAACCTAAGTCAATTTTATAGAACTAAGAGCCATTCCCCAGGTTGATAAATGGTCAAAGGATATGAAGAGGCAGTTTTTAGAAGAAAAAACAAATCTATGTATAGTTACATGAAAAAAAATTCTCTAAATCACTATTGGTTAGAGAAAGACAAATTAAAACAACTCCGAGTCACCACCTCACACTATCAGAAATGACAAATGCTGGAGGGGATGAGGGGAAAATAGGTACACTAATGAACTGATGGTAAAGTTGTGAACTCGTCCAACCATTCTGGAAAACAAGTTGGAACTATATCCAAAGGGCTATAAAACTTTCACTTAGCAATAACAATGCTATGTCTATACTCCAAAGAGATAAAAAGGGAAAAGGACCTATATGTAAAAAATACATATTTATAGTGATTCTTTTTGTGATGGCAAAGAATTGCAAATCAAAAGGATGTTCATTAATTAGGGAATGGATTGATGAGTTGTGGCATATGATTATGATAGAGTACTATTATGCTATAAAAAATGATGAGGGGGTGGTTTCAGAAAATCATGGGAAAAACCTATATGAACTGGAAAAAGTACAGTGAGAAGAACTGGGAGATCATTGACTCCATAACAGCAGTATCGTAATGATGATTAACTATGAAAGATGTGGCTACTCTGATCGTTAAAATGATTTAGGACAGTTTAAAAGGATTCATGATGAAAAAAATACTATCCATCTCCAGAGAGAGAACTGATGAACTCTGGGTACAAATCAAAATATAATTTTCTCATTTTCCTTATTTTTCTTGCTTTTTTGAAATGTAGCTTAGGTAGAAATATGTTGTGAATGATTTCATATGTATAATTGATATACTGCTTGGCTTCTCAGTGGTTGGGGAAAGGTTGGAAAGAAAGGAGGGAATTTGAAACTCAAAATTTAAAAAGAATAGAATATTTAAAATAAGTATTTTTAAAGTGATATCAAAAGCTAATTAGGGGAGCATGGAAAAGTTTGCCTGTCACATCTATGGATAAAGGAAGAGATCATGACCCAATAAATGATAGGATCATAGAAGATACAAAGGTATAATTTTGATTACATTTAACTTAAAAAAGTTTTCACAAACAAAACCAATGCAGCCACAATTAGAAGGAAAGCAAGAGTCTGAACAGGGGAATTTGCAAGAAGTTTCTTTGATCAACATTTCATTCCTCAAATATATAGGGAATGCAGCCAAATTTGTAAAATTAAGATACATTCCTCAATTGATAAATGGTCTGAAGATATAAACAAGCAATTTTCAGTGCAGATTAAAGCATTTTTTTAAATTTTATTTTTCTGGCTTTTTAAGTAACATGACTAATATGGAAATGTTTTGCATGAATTCATATGTACAACAGAAATCATATTTTTTGCCTTTTCGGTGGAGAAAGAGTAGAAAGAAAATTTGGAACTGAAAATAAAATTGAAAATAAAAAAATAATAAATCTATTAAAGCTTAAAATTGCACTGACTATTTTGATACCATGTATATTGCTGATGGTAATAAATAATATCTGCATCACAAAACTTGTAATACCTACCTTGCAGAGCTTATAGGATTCTATATCAAACTGGAACTATGGAGGCTATGTATAACATGTGGTTAAAATAGATTTTTAAAGGGTCAGTCAACATATGTTTTTGTTTGCAGAATGCCAACCAGCTTAATTTCAATTAAACAAATATTAAGTGTTTAGTATATGAAGAGCATTGTGTTAGTTACCAAGGGAAATACAAAGATATATATTTTTAATGAATCAAGCAGTTGTTTTGACATAATATAGATACAGACTATATGTATATTCGCATACATCAAAATGCATCTATATTTTGAACTTTATTTGGATCATATATAAATTTCTAAATTTATTTATTTTGATAGTGTGCTTATATTTACCTTCACAGAGCTATTAATATGTTAATATATCATTACTAATAATAATGGTGTAAGAATTATAAAACCTACATTTACTACCTTCTAGCACTCATAGGATCATAGAATTAAGTTTGAGAAGAACCTTTGATATCATCTAGTCCAGTGCTCTCCTTTTAAAGAATAAGAAGCTGAGGTCATGAGTAGAAACTTTAAACATTATTTAACTCTGAGTTGCTGTTATTAATAATGTTACTAGTATTGATTCAATTTTGTCTTAGAGCATTCAATGAAAAGGATCCAACCTTTTTTAAAAAAAAGTTTCTGAAAAGATTTTTGTAGTTGAGGTTGTCTGTGAGCTTAAGCTGTTGCTACTAGGTTAACACAAATAACATTTTAAAAAATTCACAACTAACAGTTTCAGCTAAAGAGGTCAGTTGGATAAAAGGGTATTACTAGGCTATTCATTTGAAAAGGGTAGAATGAAAAATTATCCCCTTCTTGAGAGTGAGTGCAGTAAAGGAGAGTTTGAGGTTCTCATCATGGAGGGGTGTTTTTTGTAGCTCTTACTCTCTCGGGGGGCTTTTAGCATGTGAAAGAGATAAAAGTACCCTTCAGAGGTGGCAGTTACACTTTCTGGAAATTACTTTCAGCAATAGGCTATGAAGGAGGAGGTTGATTCAAAGGAATGAGTTTTCTTTTAAGTTGAATTAACTATATAAAATACAACTATATGAATCTACAAAGATTTTTGATAATAAATTGGCCTGAAGTCACAGAGCTAAGTACCGATATGTGGAGGTATCTGACTCTAATAAAACCTTTGAGATAACTTACAAACCAGTGAATCAATGAAATTGTAAAGAACAAGGTTAAATTAATCTGTGATTGATAAAAGTTAGTTGATAACAGAAGAGTATTAATCTGTATCTTGGTATTTTTCCTAGAGTTCATTCTGTTAAATATCATCTTTAAATATAGCCTTTGTTAATGTAATTTGTATTGAGAGATTTAAATAGGAAGTTAAATTTTTATAAGCATGAACTATGCACATTTCAGAACTTTAGGAAAATCCCAATTGTTTACACCATTTTTCCAGCACCCAGTAGAGATGAAACCTAATTGTAGGAAGTCTATGGAAGTTCTGCACTACTAAGTGTTGACACATATTACATATACAATTGCAATTGTTACCAAAATCCAAATGAGATCTTATTTTAAATCACAACCATGCCTAAAATATTGATCAGGTAGATATTTTAATGTAGTTGCAATTCATACTTTTATTAGCCTCATATTTTTAAAGCTTTTTCCACACTGGTCTTATACCCAGAGAGAATTCAAAAGTCAAAATTGACAGTACATGTTTGACTCTTACAACCATCCAGCCATTAGGGCTTAGCTGCTATATTCTAATCAAGTAGCCCTGCAATCTAGGAACTTATGTGTGTATTGCGATTCCTATGGAAGTTATAGCATTAATGAAATTGAGTTTTAAATTTCCCTAGGCTCAACCTAGACATTAAGAATATAAATGTAAATTAACAGAGAAGAACTAGCAGCTGTGAATACTAACATTCACATCACATTCCTTTTCATTGAAATTTTACGCAGACATTAGGGAAATAATTTCCCCACCTTCCCTTCAAAGAAATTACATTAATAATTTTGGCAGTTTTCCTGTGAAGGAACAATGTGCAACATCTTTACAAGACTCAGAAAACATCGACATTGAAGAGCATCATTCATTGGCTTGGCAGATTATGTTTACTTACTTTGTATGTGGGCTAATTTTAGAAATTAAGCTTTAAAAAGATAACTTGCATTCTGTTTTAACTCATTTTTAAGGTTAATTATAAGGGCTGAATAGACTATGAACATAAACTCTTGCAAACCAGTTTCTCTACACCAGTAATCCTGTTTCTATGTCAGTACTCATAAGAAGCAACATAAAAGGATTCAAAGACTTTGAGTTCGGTCCAACCTATGTGGGAATAGGAATCTCCTCTACAAATTTCCTGACAGCCTTTGCTTGGAAATCTGTAGTTGGAAAGAATACATCACTTTTTAGGGTAACATATTCTGCTTTGGAATAGCCTCAGTTATTAGGAAAGTCACCTTTCAAATGAAAGTCATTAAGATACATCAAAATTGTAATTGTTTTTCTTCCATACTCTCAGTCTTCTTTGATCCTTAGCTTCTTCATCTGATCTTCATATACATGTTTTCCTATAAAAACTTCCCAGATTATCAGTGCCATTCCTAACATGCAGTACTCAGAATTGAACAAATACTTTAAAAGTTAACATCCCACACCAAAATTAAGTCCCCAAAGAATATCATGGCTAAACTTTAGAACTGTCACACCAAGGAAAAGATATTGCAAGTAGCCAGAAAGAAACAATTCAAATACCAAGGTGCCACAATTAGGATCACCCAAAATCTATCAGCTTCTACCTTAAAAGATTGAAAGGCCTGGAATCTGATGTTACAGCCAAGAATAAGCTATCCAGTTAAAATGAGCATCATCTTTCAGGGAAGAAGATGGACATTTAATGATATAGGTTAACTTCACCTATTTCTAATGAGAAGACCAGATCTCAACTAAAAAATTTGACTTCCAAACACATAACTCATGAGAAGCATAAAATGGTAAAAAGGGAAGAACTCTTGAGAACTATATTTCTGTTATGAGTTCACGAAAGAGGCAAAGAAAACCTATTATAATTGAGAGAAAGAAGGGAGGGGGATGAGCACTGGGTGAATCTTACTCTCATCAGATTGGGCTCTAAGAGAGAATATAAGGCATATTTGATTTCACAGAGAAACTTGTCCCACTTTGTAGGGAAATGGGAAGGAAATACTAAACATATATGCACCAAGTGGTATGGCATCCACATTCCTAGAGGAGAAGTTAAGAGAGATGCAATAAAAATAGACAGCAAAACTATACTAGTGGGGGATCTCAAACTTGTTCTATCAGAACTAGATAAATCAAACCACAAAAATATAATAAAGAAACTAAGGAGATAAACAAAATGTTAGAAAAGTTAGGTATGATAAATCTTTGAAGAAAATTGAATGGAGACAGAAAGGAGCTTACTTTTTTTTTCTCACTGGTTCATGGAACTTAGACAAAATTGACAACGTGTTAGGGCATAAAAACCTCAAAATGAAATGCAGAAAGGCAGACATAGTAAATGCATTTTTTCAGATCATGATGCAATAAAAATCACATGCAATATAAAGAATGAATGGATGAAACAGCAAATGATAGATACAATGAATAATTTCATCCAGGAGAATGACAAAAATGAGACAGCATAGCAAAATTTGTGGGATGCAGCCAAAGTGGAAAAAAAGGGGTAATTTTGTATCTCTAGATGCTTACTTGCATAAAATAGAGAAAGAGAAGATCAATGAATTGGGCTTACAACTAAAAAAGCTAGAAAAAGAACAAATTAAAAACCCTCAATTATATACCATATTTGAAATTCTAAAAGTAAAAGAGGAGATTAGTACAATTGAAAATAGGAAAACTATTGAATTAATAAGTAAAACTGAAAGTTGATTTTATGAAAAAAACAACAAAATAGATAAACCTTTAGTTAATTTAATTACAAAAAGTAAAGAAGAAAATCAAATTGTTAGTCTCAAAAATGAAAAGAGAGAACTTTCCACCAATGAAGAGGAAATTAGAGCAATAATTAGGAGTTGCTTTGCCCAACTTTATTCCAATAAATTTGATAACCTAAGTGAAATAGAAAAGTCTCCAGAGCCAGATGGATTTAAATATGAATTCTACCAAACATTCAAAGAACAACTCATTTCAATACTATATAAACTATCTGAAAAAATAGGAAAGAAGGTACTCTACCAAATTCCTTCTATGACATAGATATGCTGCTGATTGCTAAATCAGATAGAGTGAAAACAGAGAAAGAAAACTATAGACCAATTTCTCTAATGAATATTGATGCAAAAATCTTAAATAAAATATTAGCAATGAGATTACAGAAAGTCATCCCCAGGATAATACACCATGACTAAGTAGGATTTATACCAGTAATGCAGGGCTGGTTCAATGTTAGGAAAACTATCAGCATAATCAACTATATTAATAACCAAACTAATAAAAATCATATGATTATCTCAATAGATGCAGAAAAAGCATTTGATAAAATCCAAACACTAGAGAGTATAGGAATAAATGGACTTTTCCTTAAAATGATCAGTAGCATCTATTTAAAACCAGCAGCAAGCATCATATGTAATGAGGACAAACTAGAACCATTCCTAATAAAATCAGTAGTGAAACAAGGCTGCCCACTGTCACCATTACTATTTAATATTGTATTAGAAATGTTAGCTTTGAAAATAAGAGAAGAAAAAGAGATTAAAGGAATTAGAATAGGTAATGAGAAAACCAAATTATCACTCTTTGCAGATGACATGATGGTATACTTAGAGAACCCTAGAGACTTAACTAAAAAAACTACTAGAAACAATTCACAACTTTAGCAAAGTTGCAGGATTCAAAATTAATCCACATAAATCATCAGCATTTTTTTATATTACCAACAAAAGTTCAGCAGCAAAAGATACAAAAAGAAATTCCATTCAAAATAACTGTCAACAGTATAAAATGCTTGGGAATCTATCAGCCAAGGGAAAGTCAGGAACTATACAAACTAAACAATAAAAAACTTTCCACACAAATAAAGTCAGATTTAATCAGTTGGAAAAATATAAAGTGCTCATGGGTAGGTTGAACAAATATAATAAAAATGACAATACTAGCTAAATGAATCTATTTTTAATTTATTAATACTTTTTATTTGCAAAACATATGTATGGGTATTTCCTAAACATTAACACTTACAAAGCTTTCTGTTACAAATTTACCCCCCCTACTGCCCACCCCTCCCCTAGATGGCAGGATATCCACTACATGATAATTATGTTAGAATACTTAAGAAATCGAATATATATATATATACTTATTGCCACATATCATTTTTTTTTTGTGCAGGAGAAATCGTATCTACAAGAAAGAATAATCCGATAAAGGAAATACAATGCAAGCAAACCTCAATAGAGAACATGAAAATGTTATGTTGTGGTCCACATTTCACATCCCTCTCTCTGGGTGTATATGGCTTTCTTCACTGAACAATTAGAATTGGTTTGAAGCATTTCATTGTTGAAGAGAGTCATGTCCCTTAGAACTGATCCTCATATAGTACTGTTGTTGCCGTGTACAACCATCTCCTGGTTCTGCTCATCTCACTCAGCATCAGTTCATGTAAGTTGCTCCAGGCCTCCCTGAAATCGTCCTGCTGGTCGTTTCTTACAGAGCAGTAATATTCCATAACATTCATATACCATAATTTATTCAGCCACTCTAAAATTGATGGGCATCCATTCAGTTTCCAGTTTCTAGCCACTACAAAAAGAGCTGCCACAAACTTTCTTGCATATGTGGGACCCTTTCCTTATTTTATGATTTCTTTGGAATATAAGCCCAATAGAAACACTGCTGGGTCAAAGGGTATGCATAGTTTGATAACTTTTTGAGCATAGCTCCAAATTGCTCTCCAGAATGGTTGGATCTGTTCACAGCTCCAC
>JAJPUD010004501.1:65666-80697 GCA_023553655.1 Myrmecobius fasciatus
ATCTGACTTTATTTGTGTGGAGAGTGTTTTGTAGTTTTGCTCATATAGATCCTGACTTTCCCTTGGCAGATATATTCCCAAATATTTTATACTATCGATAGTTATTTTGAATGGAATTTCTCTTTGTATCTCTTGCTGTTGCATTTTGTTGATGATGGATAAAAATGCTGATGATTTATGTGGATTTATTTTGTATCCTGAAACTTTGCTAAAGTTGTGGATTAATTCTAATAGTTTTTTAGTTGATTCTCTAGGGTTCTCTAAGTAGACCATCATATCATCTGCAAAGAGTGATCATTTGGTTTCCTCCTGACCTACTCTAATTCCTTTAATCTCTTTTTCTTGTCTTATTGCCAAGGCTAGCATTTCTAATACAATATTGAATAGTAATGGTGATAGTGGGCAACCTTGTTTCACCCCTGATCTTATTGGGAATGGTTCCACTTTATCACCATTACATAAGATGCTAGCTGATGGTTTTAAATAGATGCTACTGACTATTTTAAGGAAAAGTCCATTAATTCTGATACTCTCTAGTGTTTTTAATAGGAATGGATGTTGGATTTTATTAAATGCTTTTTCTGCATCTATTGAGATTATCATGTTTTTGTTAATTTGGTTATTGATATAGTCAATTATGTTAATAGTTTTCCTAATATTGAACCATCCCTGCATTCCTGGTATAAATCCTACTTGGTTATGGTGTATTATTCTGGGAATGATTTTCTGTAATCTCTTTGCTAATATTTTATTTAAGATTTTTGCATCAATATTCATTAGGAAGATTGGTCTATAATTAATCTATTTATTTAGTGCCATACCAATCAAACTCCCAAGAAATTATTTTGCAGATCTGAAAAAAAAATAGTAACAAAGTTCATCTGGAAGAACAAAAGGTCAAGAATTTCAAGGGAATTAATGAAAAAAAGGCTGATGAAGGTGGCCTTGCTGTACCAGATCTAAAACTGTATTATAAAGCAGTGGTCATCAAAACCATTTGGTACTGGCTAAGAAATAGAGTAGTTGATCAGTGGCATAGGATAGAATCACAGGACAAATTAGGCAATAACTATAGCAATTTAGTGTTTGATGAACCCAAAGTCCCAAGCTTTGGGGATAAATACTCATTATTTGACAAAAACTGCTGGGAAAATTGGAAATTAGTATGGAAGAAATTAAGGCTTGACCCACACCTAACACCACATACCAAGATAAAATCTAAATGGGTTCATAATTTAGACATAAAGACTGATATTATAAGCAAATTAGAGGAACATAGGATAGTTTACCTCTTAGACCTGTGGAGATGGAAGGATTTTGTGGCCAAACAAGAACTGGAACTCTTAATTGAACACCAGATAGATAATTTTGATTATATTAAGTTAAAAAGGTTTTGTACAAACAAAACTAATGCAAACAAGATTAGGAGGGAAGCAATAAATTGGGAAGTCATTTTTACATTCAGTGGTTCTGATAAAGGCCTCATTTCTTTTTTTATGTGTTTACATATTTATACAGTTATCTTGCTGTGCAGGAAAGGAAAAAAACCTGAGAAGGAATACATGTTAATTATTTTAAAATATGCAACAAATCAAATATATGTATACGTATTTATATAGTTATCTTTCAGTACAAGAAAAATCAGATCTACATGAAAAAAAAACTGAGAAGGAAAACAGAATGCAAGCAAACATCAACAGAGAGTGTGAAAATGCTATGTTGTGGTCCACACTCAGATCCCACAGGCCTCTTCCTTGGTGTATATGGCTTTCTTCATCATTGAACAGTAGAAACTGGTTTTAAACATTTCATTGTTGAAGAGAACCACGTCCATCAGAATTGATCATCATATAGTCTTCTTGCTGTGTATAATGATCCACTGGTTCTGCTCATTTCACCCAGCATCAGTTCATGCAAGTCTCTCCAGGCCTCTCTGAAACTATCCTGCTGGTTGTTTCTTACAGAACAATAATATTCCATGACATTTATACAATAATTTATTCAGCTCTTCTCCAACTGATGGGCATCCACTCAGTTTCCAGTTCCTTGCCACTACAAAAAAGGCTGCCACAAACATTTTTGCACTTGTAGGACCCTTTCCTTCCTTTAAGATCTCTTTGGGATATGGGCCCAATAGAAACACTTTTGGGTCAAAAGGTATGCACAGTTTGATAACTCTTTGAGCATAGTTCCAAATTGCTCTCCAGAATGGTTGGATCCGTTCACAGTTCCACCAAAAATGCATCAGTGTCCCAGTTTTCCCACATCCCTTCCAACATTTGTCTTTATCTTTTCCTGTCATTTTAGGCAATCTGACAGGTGTGTAGTGGTGATAAAGGCCTCATTTCTAAAATATATAGATAATTGACATAAATTTATAAGAATTCAAGCCATTCTCCAGTTGATAAATGGTCAAAGGATATGAACAGACAGTTTTCAGATGAAGAAATTGAAACCATTTCTAGTTATATAAATAGGTGCTCCAAATCACTATGGATCAGAGAAATGCAAATTAAGACAACTCTGAAATACCACTACATATCTCTCAGAATGTCTAAAATGACAGGAGAAAATAATGACAAATGTTGGAGGGGATGTGAGAAAACTGGGACACTGATACATTGTTGATGGAACTGTGAAAGGATCCAGTCATTCTGGAGAGCAGTTTGGAACTGTGCCCCAAGAGCCATCAAACAGTGCATATTCTTTGATCCAGCAGTGTTTCTACTGGGCTTATATCCCAAAGAGATCTTAAAGGAGGGGAAAGGATCCAAATGTGCAGAAATGTTTGTAGCAGCCCTTTTTGTAGTGGCAAGAAAATGGAAACTGAGTGGATGCACATCAATTGGAGAGTGGCTGAATAAATTATAGTATATGAATGTTATGGAATATTATTGCTTTGTAAGAAATGACCAGCAGGACAATTTCAGAGAGGCCTGGAGGGACTTGCAAGAACTGATGCTGAGTGAAATGAGAAGAACCAGTGGATCATTATACACAGCAAGAAGACTATATGATTATCAATTCTGATGGACGTGGTTCTCTTCAACAATGAGAAGTTTCAAACCAGTTTCTACTGTTCAGTGATGAAGAAAGCCATATACACCCAGGAAGAGCCCTGTGGGATCTGAGTGTGGACTACAACATAGCATTTTCACACTCTCTGTTGATGTTTGATTGCATTCTGTTTTCCTTCTCAGGTTTTTTTTTCATGTAGATCTAATTTTTCTTGTACCACAAGATAACTATATAAATATGTATACATATATTTGATTTGTTGTATATTTAAAAATAATTAACATGTATTAGACTACCTGTCATCTAAGGGAGGCATAGGGGGGAGGAGAGAAAAATTTTTACAAGGGTTAATGTTGAAAAGTTACCCATATATATGTTTTATAAATAAAAAAAGCTTTAATAAAAAAATTCTTCCAAAATAGTTTCAACCCTAAATGCAAAAAAAAAAGAAATGACAAATATGATAGATACAGGGATGCATGGAAAAATCCACATGAACTTATGTGAAGTGAACAGAGCCAAGAAAACAATCTACCCAGTATCTACAACAGTGTAAATGGAAAGAACAAGCACACCCACAAACAAATCAAAAGTAATTGTTGCAGAATTATGAAGAGATATAAGAAATCTCCCACTTGGCCTCTTTGCAGAACTGGGAGGTACCCATGTGTTATTCATTGAGCAACATTTTCACAACCTTTCAATATATTGATCAGTTATTCTGCAGAAGAAGAAGAGGAAGAAGAAGAGGAAGAGGAAGAAGAAGAGGAAGAGGAAGAAGAAGAGGAAGAGGAAGAAGAGGAAGAAGAAGAGGAAGAAGAAGAAGAAGAAGGCAATGACGACGATGACGACATCCCAGAGAAGAGTATTGTGGAACTACTGCCTCCTTAATCTTGGAAATTTCTTCTCTTTTAATGGTAATTTTATTTATTGTATGCAACTTTGAAATACATATTGTTAGCTTGAGATCTTCATGTTTGCTAAGGGTCATTTTTACCCACATTAGTGAAGATGTAGACAAGGACTAGAATTTAATGTTTCCAAGGGTAGCCTGCTTGGGGGCAAAGAATTAGCTACTTGGGTTCCTAAGGGAAGTCATAGGTAAGGGGTCTAACCTAAAGAGAGATTAGTTGAAAGCCCTTCATTGTTATAACTAGTCCATATAAGGCCAGAGCTGTTGTTCTAATCCATAGGTTATATATATTGGGCACTACTAAGTCCACACGTCTGCTTGTGAGACAGATTTCTGCCTGGCTAGAACTCTCTGCCTTTGTCCTTCCACAGTGATGTCTTTTAAAGAAATGTGAGGACTTTACTTTCATCCCTATTCAATTTCATAAATTTTCTCTTACTGTTCTTGTGAGAAATATGTACAAATGGTCGTATCCTTAAAGAAGTTTGGAACTGAGTAACAAGATGCAAAAAAGAGACAAAAATGGTTCCGTGCCACAATGAAAATTTTCCAATGGAGTGCCTCAGGGATCTGTGCTGTTTGCTCCACCCCCCCTTTTTTTTTACCAGTTACTTGGATAAAGGAATAAATGACATATTTATTAAATGGGCAAATGACAGAAAGTTAGGAGAGAGAGTTCATACTGGTTGAAAGCATTAGGATCTAGGAACATCTCAAAAATTTAAAATGATGGGCTAGCTATATATTTAGGCTTGATATAAAAGAAAAGCTTCTTCATCAGAAAAGGTGGAAAAGTCCCTTGCAGCGGGAGACAATTTTCTCCTTTATTAAAAGACTTCCAGAAGAGGTTGGATTGCTAGATGGCACTGCAGTGGACAAAGTACCAAGCCTGATGTCAGTACAGTCAGATCTCACATCAGACACTACCCATGTGACTGTGAGCAAGTCATTTCACCCTATACATTGCCTCAGTATTCTCAACTGTAAAAGGAGATGGAGAAGGAAATGCCAAACCTTTGCCAAGAAAACTCCTAATGGGGTCTCAAAGAGTCAGACAGGACTGCAAAGCAAATGAAAAAAAAGAGTTGAATAACCACTTGTTATGTCTGTTATAGAAGGGATTCTTTTTCAGGCATGGATTGGACTAGAATTCCATTCCGTTTCCTTACACTTTAGTTCAGTGATTTTATTACATTTATTCCAATCCTTGCATAAAGGATTTTAAAAGAGAGTTAGAAGAAAAAATGGTAAAATGAAATGAGATCATTGCAAGAAGAAATGGGAAAAGCATATAATGCCCTACAAAAGATATATGAAAAAGAAACCAATTCACTGAAAAACAAAATTAGTAAAATGGAAAAAGTATGCAATGAACAAAAAAAATTCAGTTGGCCAATTACAAAAGGAGCTAAAAAGCTAACTGAAGAAAACAATACACTAAAAATTAGAATTGAACAAATAGAAGTGAATGACTCAATAAGACTTCAAGAATCAAACAAAAACAAAAAAGATGAAAAAAATAGAAGAAAATATGAAATATCTCCTAGGAAAAACAACTGACCTGGAAAATAGATCTAGGAGAGACAATCTAAAGATTATTGGGCTTCCTGAAAGCCATGATGAATAAAAAAGGACCTAGACATTAACTTACAAGAAATTGTAAAAGAAAACTACCCTCTTGATGCATCAAATTGGCAAATCATCTTTACATTTAATGGTTCTGATAAAGACCTCATTTCTAAAATATATAGAGAATTGTCTCATATATATAAGATTTCAAGCCACTCTACAATAGATAAGTGGTCAAGGGATATGAACAGACAATTTTCAGATGATGAAATTAAAACCATCTCTAGTCATATGAAAAGTTGCTCCAAATCACTATTGATCAGAGAAATGCAAATTAAGACAACTCTGAGGTACCACTACACACCTGTCAGATTGGCTAAAATGACAGGAAAAGATAACAATGAATATTGGAGGGGATGTGGGAAAACTGTGACACTAATACATTGTTGGTGCAACTGTGAACGGATCCAACCATTCTGGAGAGCAATTTGGAGCTATGCTCAAAAAGTTATCATACTGTGCATACCCTTTGACCCAGCAGTGTTTCTACTGGGCTTATATTCCAAAGAGATCTTAGAGGAGGGAAAGGGACCCACATGTGCAAGAATGTTTGTGGCAGCCCTTTTTGTAGTGGCTAGAAACTGGAAACTGAATTTATGCCCATCAATTGGAGAGTGGCTGAATAAATTATGGTATATGAATGTTATGGAATATTATTGCTCTGTAAGAAATGACCAGCAGGACGATTTCAGAGAGGCCTGGAGAGACTTGCATGAAATGATGGTGAGTGAAACGAGCACAACCAGGAGATCATTATACACAGCAACAACAATATTACATGATGATCAATTCTGATGGACATGGCTCTCTGCAACAAAGAATTGTCTCAAACCAGTTCCAACTGTTCACTAAAGAAAACCATATACACCCAGAGAGAGGGATATGCAATATGGACCACAACCTAACATTTTCATGATCTCTCTTGATATTTGTTTGCATTGTGTTGCCTTTCTCTGATTTTCTTTTTTTTTCTTGTAGATAGGATTTTTCTTGCATAACTTCTCAAGCATTTCAACATTATTAACATGTTGTGGACTTCCTGCCATCTAGGGGAGGGGAGGGGACTGGGGGTAAAATTTGTAATGGAAAGGTTTGTAAAGATCAATGCTGGGGAACGACCCATACATATGTTATACAAATAAAAAGCTCTAATAAAAAAAAAAACAAAGGAAACTATAAAAAACAAACAAAAGAAACTACCCTCTTATTTTAGAATCAGAAAATAAAGTAACCATTGCAAGAATTCACCGTTAACCTCCTGAAAGAGACCCCAAAATTAAATCCCCAAGGAATATTGTGGCTAAATTTCAGTACTATCACACCAAGGAAAAGATATTGCAAGCAACCAGAAAGAAACAATGTAAATATTGAGGAGTCACAATTAGGATTACCCAGGACCTAGCAGCTTCCACCTTAAAGAATCAAAGGGCCTGAAATTTGATATTCCAAAAGGCAAAGGAGCTTGCATTATAGCCAAGAATAAACTATCCAGCTTGGACATTCAATGATATAGGTGAATTTCACCTATTTCTAATAAAAGACCAGAACTGAACAGAAATGTGATCTCTAAACACAGAACTTAAGAGAAGCATAAAAAGGTGAAAAGGAAAGAACTTTTGAGCACTATATTACTGTTATGGGTATACTTAGAGAATGAGGGTATAATTTGATTTTATTATGATAATATGAAAATGAAACTAGAGGTGGAAGGGGAATCATACTAGAAAAAGAGGAAAAAGGAGGTAAAATAAGGGAAATTACATCTCATGAAGAGGGAAAGAAAATTTATGATAATTGAGGAAAAGAAAAGAGGGGAATGAGCACTGTGTGAATCTTACTTTCATTAGATTTGGCTCTACGAGAGAATATAAGACATATTTAGTTTCATAGAAAAACTTGTGTCACCTTATAGGGAAGTGAGAGGGAAAGGGAGAAAAGAAGGGGAAAGACAAATAGAAAGGAAAACCAAAGTATTAGGGAAAAGGTGTAAAAAAGGGGGAGGGGCTTTAAAGGGGGAGAACTGTTTGAAAGAGGTGGTCATCAAAAACAAAATACTGGGGAGGAGGGAACGGAAAGGAAAGAAAAAAGCATAACTTAGGGTAAATAAGATGTCAGGAAATACAGACTTAGTTATTTTAACTGTGAACATGAATGGGATAAACTCTCCCATAAAACGGAAGCAGATAGCAGACTGGATTAAAAGCCAGAATCCTACAATATGCTGTTTACAAGAAACACATCTAAAGCAGAGAGACACATACAGAATGAAGGTAAAGGGCTGGAGCAGAACCTATTATGCTTCAGGTGAAGTAAAAAAAAAAAAAAAAAGCAGGGGTAGCCATCCTGATCTCAGATCAAGTAAAAGCAAAGATAGATCTAATTAAAAGAGATAAGGAAGGAAACTATATTTTACTAAAGGGTACCATAGATAATGAAACAATATCAATACTAAACATATATGCACCAAGTGGTATAGCATCCAAATTCCTAGAGAAGTTGAGAGATGCAAGAAGAAATAGACAGCAAAACTATACTAGTGGGGAATCTCAACCTTGCTCTCCCAGAATTGGATAAATCGAATCACAAAATAAATAAGAAAGAAGGGACAGCTAGGTGGTCCAGTGGATAGAGCACCAGCCCTGAAATCAGGAGGACCTGAGTTCACATGTGGCCTCAGACACTTAACACTTCCTAGTTGTGTGACTCTGGGCAAGTCAACCCCAATTTCCTCAGCAAAAAATAAATAAATAAATAAATAAGAAGTTAAGGAGGCAAACAAAATGTTAGAAAAATTAGGTATGATAGATCTTTGGAGAAAATTGAACGGAGACAGAATAAAAAAGTTTTCTTTTTTCTCAGTGGTTCATGGAACTCACACAAAATTTGACCATGTTTTAGGGCATAAAAATCTTAAAATGAAATGCAGAAAGGCAGAAATAGTAAATGCATTTTTTTTCAGATCATGATGCAATAAAAATCACATGCAATATAAGGCCAGGAGAAAATAGACCAAAAGTTAATTGGAAATTAAATAATCTAATCCTAAAGAAGAATGGATGAAACAGTAAATCATAGACACAATAATTTCATCCAAGAGAATGACAATAATGAGACAACATACAAAAATTTGTGGGATACAGCCAAAGCGGTTATAAGGGGAAATTTGCATAAAATAGAGAAAGAGAAGATCAATGAATTAAGCTTACAGCTAAAAAAGCTAGAAAAAGAGCAAATTAAAAACTCTCAATTAAATACATTTACCCCCATCTTGACTACTTTAGATATTTGAGATCCTGACTGTTTATTATTCCTTCCAACTTTGTAACATATGAAAATTGGGTAATAATATCATCTGTGTACTTACCCAAGTCATTTATGAACATCTTAAACAGCATAGGATCAAGCAGAGAGTCCATGAGCTATCTCCCCTAAAGGCTTCCTTCCAGGTTGACCCTGAACCACTAATGTATTCCTTAGGTCCAGCCATTCAATGAGTTCTGGATCTACCTAACTGAACTCCTTTTTGGTTCACATCTCTCTATCTTCTCTACAAGAATGGCATGAGATAATTGGTTAAATGCTTGGCTGAAATTAAGGTAAATATTTTTGTAATATTTTCTCTTTCCAATATGATATGCTATCAAAACAAAAATGAAAATGAGGTAAACGTGGCATATGTTCTCTTCTTTATGAAGCCATGCTGGCTTTTAGTGATCACTGTTTCTTTTTCTAGGGCAGCTAAGTGATTCAGTAGATAAAGTGCTGGACCTGGAATCAGGAAGACTCATCTTCCTGAGTTCAAATCTAGTCTCAGACACTTCCTACCTTCGTGACCCTAGGTGAGTCACTTCACCCTGTTTGCCCCAGTTCCTCATCTGTCAAATATGAAGGAGATGGAAAACCACTCCAGTATCTTTGCTGAGAAAACCCCAAAAGAGATCACAAAAAATAAAAAATGACTGAACAATGAGCTTCCTTTTCTGGATGTTCACTAACTAGCCCTTGGATAATATTTTTCTAGAATCTTGGTAAGAATAATAATCAATTTCACTGGTCTATCTTTTTCTTCCCTTGAAAAGGGAAAAGATCATCCATAATACCTACCTGTAATTTCTTTCCTTTTGCTCTCTCGTATAGCTCCTTATAATCCAGCTTTTGAGCTCATTACACAAAACTGGTCCCTCTAAAGTTACGGATGATCTCTTCATTAGAAAATAAAATGGCCTCTTCTCAATCCCCATTGTTTTGAGTTCTCTGCAATTTTAACACTGCTTATCACAGCCTCTTCCTTGATACCCTTCTCTCTTTGGGTTTTCAAGATACCAGTTTTCTTGTATATATTTGTTTGTCGTTTTCCCCCTTGGAGTGTGAGCTCCTTGAGGGCAAGGGCTGTCTTTTACCTCTTCTTGTCTTCCTAGTACTTAGCATAGTGCCTAGTATATTGTATGTGATCATGGAAGCCAAGAAATAAAAGAACATTTCAAAAAAGCTGAAGAAGGTCAAAGAAAATGAGAACAGAAGAGATCTTTGAATTGACTAAGCAGGAGATTTAAGGAGATAATTTTAAATGTATGAGAATGTATATGTTGTGCCTTCCCATGTCTCCCAAAGAAGAAATTCATAGTATCTTGGGAATTGCTAGAAAGATAACTAGCTAATTCCCCAACTTTTCCTCAGCAGCATAAAATACGAAATCTGCTTATGATGAAATTTTTTTAGCATCTGATAGCTATCATTAAGGTTGGTAGCTATGAAATTCTTTGTATGCCCTTTTTAAGTATGAATTTTAGAAACACTAAATGCTTTAGTTATTTCAATATAAATTAATAGTTACCTGTAAATCAATCATGATAATAATTCACTTTAAAGGTTATAATGATGTTACGAAGTTGGACTGAAGTTCAAGTACATTTAAATGCCAGGAGAACAATTCTCATCATTCTTCATTCTTTTCTAATTCTTATTATGGACTATGATTTCATTTGTAAAACTAGGGCTATGGTGAGAGAATAATCTTCAATATTCTAAATGGCTAATCTTGAAATCACTATTTTTTTTCTTTTTTATAAGCATGATATTTGAATAAGTGGGTATGATATTAGTGTCCCCAAATACACTAGTATTTCTAGCAACAAATACAAATGCTAACATAAAACCAGTTTTTAGCCATTGGAGGAAAAGTATTTTTTCTGTACATACCCCAACTATGATTACTGCCCTGTAAATTTAATAATGCAATATTTCAATAAGCTTTCCCTTGAGGTCTTCATTTAATACAAACATATGCTTTTTTTTGACTTCAGATAACTATAATTTTCGGCAGCCATTTTAGTCATTGGTTACAATGATCAGAAAGTAGATGCCCATTGCACCCTTTGGTGAGCCCTTAGTTTGGAGAGTAGTGCTAGTGAATGTTTATATTGAGATATATACTGCAGAAAGATGCAACAAGTTTGGCCAAACCTTGTTAAAGGGGCTGATTTTAAATGCCCACTTCCTGAATGGTGAGTGACCTGCCATGACTAAAAGTTCTATCTCCTTTTGTTGTTGTTATTATGGTGGTGGCAGTTTTGAGGATGTTGTTTTCCTTCCTATAACTAGCTTCAACTGCCAGAAGAGTAGGTTCTTAGTCCAAGAGCAAGGTCCAAGGGAGTACTCAACAGGATTGGAAGAAGAAACAATGGCATTGGGCTGCCATTTGCTCTTCTGAGTTGTACTTGTTTGGGTGTACAAGTACTAATGAATCCAGCTCACTCCCTCTGAACAGATGGAAGCTCATTTCCACCCACCAAGTGGTCATAAGCAGACTCAAGTGAGCTTCCTCCAATACAGCTGTCTTCCCCATAAGGCCCTAGAGCTGGACTGAAATGTGGACTTACTAATAGAAAACTGGTGACTGCATTTTTACAGCCCTTTTATGAAAGCTATGCTGGGAGAAAATTATTAAGCTACCTTTTCATGCTTCCAGTCTTTGCAGCCAAAAAACAAGGGCACCAGCAGCATCCATGTTGCCTGGTAGCTGATTCTCAGATGGTCTTGATATCAGTTACAAAGGGAGGGGGAATGGTTCACCATAGCAAATGCAGATATGGAAACTAAGACCTGGGAAACCTGTTGCCATTAAAACAACAGCAACAAAACCACCTTCATTTCAGATTGTGCACATTGATTTTGTTGATGTAATTGTTATTGAATTTGATCAAATATGATGGTAGTGGCATTTTTAATTATGAAGGTGGTTAGAGCAAGATTGAAATCCGTGCTATTTTCTACTTTGACTATTTTGCCAGTAAATCCAAACAAATAGAATGCTAAAAAAATTA
This sequence comes from Myrmecobius fasciatus, assembly GCA_023553655.1. NCBI lineage: Eukaryota > Metazoa > Chordata > Mammalia > Dasyuromorphia > Myrmecobiidae > Myrmecobius > Myrmecobius fasciatus. The sequence goes on from JAJPUD010004501.1 coordinate 77,550, forward strand.
TATGCTGTAAATAATGGCTTCTAGAACAGAATTTTGATGGGCACACAGTAGAAGATAAATACCTGTTGATTGAATTGTGCAGGAGGTTGGTAAAACCACTTAACTTTACCCCTTACTGATTTCTACACCTAGGAAAACAAAGTAATTTTATTGACCTATGGCATATGACTATTATAAAAATAATGAATATTTACATAGTCATTTAAGCTAGAGAGATGGAAGTTACACAGGGAGACATGTTTTCTTAATGAGTGACACATCTCTTTGAGAATTTCTAGTTTTGTCATTGACTGACAGAAAAAAGATATCTAGCATATTATGATTTAAAGTGAAATGCCAAAATTACACTGTTAGTCTTACTTAATTGATTAGATTATCCTTTGGAGAAGCCTCACTCAAACTTGCAATCTGTATCTTTTTTCCAATACTTATATAAGAAAGCACTTCTTGGCCTTAGAAGACAAGCTACTTGAGAATTTTGCAATTTCCTGTTGTTTAAATGTGTCCAGGGAATCTGTAAAGCTGAATAAATGCTTTTAGGAAATCCACCTACAGTATCAGGATATGGACATCTCCAAGCAGTAAATCAGCTCCGAGGAAATGGAGAGAAGTGTTCCCGTCCTCTGCACTTTGGAATTAGGAAGGGAAAGACAGTTTTTGAGGCAAAGAGAGGTAGGCAGGTGAAGACCAATGAATTAAGGACACCCACCAGGGAGCTGGGGAAGATGGGGAAGGAAAATGAGGGCGAAGTATGTGAGAGAAAATAAAAGGAGGAGGTGATAGAGGAGAGATCAGAAAAAGATTAAACTGACTGCAGACTTGCCAGGAGAGAAATGTGGGCTGGCTCTCTTCATAAATCCACATTTCACCTGTTCCTGCCTTCAAGGGTCTCAAAATAAAGGGAGATAACAAAAGGGAGAGGAACAGGGAGAGGTGCAAGAGAGCACCCCTGAGCAGAATAGGTCTAAAACCATTGCTTAATCTCCATAAATTTATTCTCTTCGCTTCTTGGTTTCTTAATGCATCCCCTTCCCCAGCTTCCCTGTTCTTTAATGAGTCAATACTTCTTGTAAAATAAGGTAACAACATTTCCTTAGGCTCAGAGCAGTCAGAGAAAAAGCATTGATTCAATCTTAGCTCTGGAAGGGACCTTAAAAATCATCTAAGCAGATCGCTTATTTTTACAGAGACAACTGAAGCCTGGAGAAGGAGAGGGACTTCCAAGTCACTCTACAGGTGACTGCCCACTTATTTCTTTTCAGTAGCCTTACAAACTGACCAAGAATCCTCAAGTCGTTTCCAACTACAGTTCTTCAAATCGAATCCCTTATTCGTAACATTTTTTTTTCTTTGTGAGTTTAAATCGTTCATTTGTTTTGCGGGGGAAGAGAGGAGAAAGCCAAGTCGACGTACATTTGGGGGAGGGGGTGAGAAGCAGCATTATATAGCTGTCTCCCTTTACCAATTCGCCCACTGCTTTTGAACAAATCTGAATAAGAGTACTGAAATAGTTCTCTCTCTTCGGCGTTATTGATGTCGGAGGTGGATAGAGCAGGGCAAAGGGGGCAGAATAGTCACCTTCTGAGGCGCAAGTGTCGTCGGGGAAAAGCAGAGGGGGGATGAAATCGCGCTGTACCCCTGCCCATCCTGTATTGCCATGGCCAGAGGCTGCAATGTCCTCCTTCCTTGATTTGACGAGCAGCAGCATCTTTGCATCAGTAACGGGGAAGATGGGAATATGTCTGGAGATCTCCCCCTGGCGTCGCCCTTAACTACCTATACCACAGCCAGAGGAGCCTGGCTTGGGTAAGATTAAGGTCCCTGTAGATCACGAGCAAGACATTCTGTCTGCCTAGGACCGGTGCTCTGATACAGACAGACAGACAGACAGACAGACAGAGGGAGGGGGGGGGAGAGAGAGAGAGAGAGAGAGAGAGAGAGAGAGAGAGAGAGAGAGAGAGAGAGATTGAGAGAGAGAGAGTGCGCGCGCCTGTCTGGGAAGCTGCAGGGCAGCACCTCAGAACAAGTCTTCCCAGTAATTAGCGCTGAGATTCGAAACACGCCTTACCGCCACCCCAAAATGTGCTCTCAACTTGGCTGGTTGATCTTAGGACTCCCCCCACCCCCGCAGCCCTGTAAAGACAGACAGACACATACACACACCATTCCGTCTCTTCACCAGCAGCAGAGCAGGCTAACAAGCAAAACATCATTAGCTCAAAAAAAGAAAAGAAAAAAAAAAGAAAAAGAAAAAAAGGAAAAAAAGAAAAAGAAAAAGAAAAAAGAAAAAAGTAAAGAAAAGAAATAAGAAAGAAAGAAAAAGAATAAAGAAAAAAGTAAGGTCCTCCGCCCTGCTTATCCCCTAAATTAGCAATACTTGGAAACTGTCCTATACCTTGCCCTAACTCCCCTCTCCTTATCCAGCTTCCTCATGCCTCCTGCCTGTCTAGGGGAGGGAGACAGGACTAAAGGCAAAGCTCATTTTTCTACTTTGGGGGTGCTCCCGGCCCTGTACACGCTATCGCCCACGGCCTCGGGGCCAGCTAGCCCGTGTTGCCGGCGTGCCCCCGGCCCGAGTGATGGATGTTCGGGCGAATTTTGCCTGATGCCAGCTCACATCTGGCCGGGCGGTGCGGATGGCTGCGCCGCGGCTGCCTGGCGCTGTCCCCTTCCCGGTGCCCCGCTTTCCCGAGCATGCCCAGTCGGCCCGGGAGAACCCGAGGAGGGAGTTGCAGGGCAAGATTCCGCTTCTCCGCTTTTTCACTGAAGCTGAGGTGGGTGGGCTGGAAAGGATCGGGAGCCGAGGGGCAGAGCTTGAGCTTCCCTACAAGTACGGGGCCAAGCCGCCCAAGGCACCGGGCTGCGGGTGCCTGGGAGGAAGTCGGGCAAGGCAAGTGCCCGGAGCGCCAGGAGATCGCCTCCTCTCTCTTCCTCCGGGCCGGGGAGCGGGGGACGCGGGCTTGCCGGGGCCTGACATTAGGAGCTGTCCGCTGTCCAGAGGCAGCCGGAGCAGGGGAGGTGCCAGCGGCGGGGACCATTAGGTTCCGAGCCCAGTTTCAAGATTTGCGGATACCAGCTAGCTCCCTGGGGACTTTGGCGAGGTGTGTGTGTGTGTGTGTGTGTGTGTGTGTGTGTGTGTGTGTGTGTG
>JAJPUD010004501.1:80707-105289 GCA_023553655.1 Myrmecobius fasciatus
TGTGTGTGTGTGTGTGTGTGTGTGTGTGTGTGTGTGTGTGTGTGTGTTTATGTGGGTACACCCGTGCGTGCGTGTCTTGGGGAGGGGGAAATACCAAAAAATTATGATTATGATTATTTCTCCAAAGTTATAGTGTGAAGACACTTTGCAGGCTTAAAAGCCTAGCCTTTGCATGTGAAGTCCGCTTCACTTCGCCTCCGCAACTTCTCAGCCCTCCTTCTCGCCTTTCCTCCCACCTTGCCCCCCCCCCCCCATCTTCTCTAGGCTCTGCCCCACTCCTCTAGGCTGGCTACCTGCACCTCTGCCCCTCCTCCTCCTCCTCCTCCTCCTCCTCCCCCCCTCCTCTTGTCTCAGCTGCGGCTAAAACCTGGAGTCTTCGGGAAGGGGGAAAAAAAAAGCTGGTGGCTGTGGAGCTGTCAGACCGGGCATGCTCAGTAGACAGGGCAGGTTTTTTTTGGTGGCGAGTAGCTGAGAAACATTTTTTGCACCAGCGGCAGCGGCAGCGGCAGCAGCCTCAGCCTCCAAGAGCGGCGGCAGCGGCGGCACTGACAGCAGGCGCTGCTGCCGCTGCAGCAGCAGCCCCAGCCGGGCGAGCTTCAGCGGAGCTTGCCAGCTCACCTCGGAGTCCCCCAGCCCACAGAGCCCCGGCTCTCCTCTCTCTTCTGCTCTCCTCTCTCTTCTGCTCTCCTCCTCCGCGCATCCTCTCTTTCTCTCTTTTCTTTCTCTTCTCTTTCTTCCCTCTCTCTTCCTCTCTTTCTTTCACTTGCTTTTCTCTTTTTTCTGTTTTCTCTTGGCTCTCACTTCTCTCACGCACACACTCCAACTGACATAGTCGAATTTTCAGACTTGTGTCTCTCCCTTTCTCTCCCTTTCTCTCTCTCTCTCTCTCTCTCTCTCTCTCTCTCTCTCTCTCTCTCTCTCTCTCTCTCTCTCTCTCTCTCTCTCTCACACACACACACACACACACACACACACACACACACACACAGGCACCGACTCTGACACTTCGGAGCTCGAGCGCTTTCCGAGCCGCTCCCAGAGCCTGGGCTCGCTCCCTGGCACCGGCTCCAGCGGACGAGGGGAGCCAAGAGTGAGGAAAGAAGAGCCCGGCTCTTGCTCCGAGTCCCGTCCCCCAGTCCCTGCCCCTGTCCCAGCCGCTGCCGCTGCTACCACCGCCTCCTCTTCCTCCTCGGCAGCCCCGGGATGCGGCCAGCTGAGCCGCCACCTCCGCCTCTCCGGCAGCCGCAGTAATGTGGATTTATAGTCGCTCCTCTCTGGAGGCTGGCCAGTCCCCAACCCCGACCTCGGCACAGGCAGAGGCGGCGGCGCCCAGACTACTTGCCGGGCTGGGCAGAAGCCGGCGCCGCTGAGCACCTGGCAGTGCAGCCCAAACTTGATTTCAGACTCGGGAGGTAGGTGCGCTCCTCCCGGGGCCCCGGGGCTCTCCCCGCGCTCGTGAGGGGACCGCGGGGGAACTTCGCCCCCCGGGGGCTCGGGGCTCAGGGAAGTTCCACCGGCTTCCCCGTGGGAATGGTGGTGGAAGGGAGGCTCAACGGGGACCTAGCTCCGCAGAGTCCCTTAGCCCGGCGGTCTCCAGAGTGGTGGGTGGAGGATGCTCCACTGGGCTTCGCATTTTCTGCACTCTGGCTCGCAGCCCCGAGGGTGACTGGCAAGGGAGCGCTTCAACAAGTGGAGCCGGCTCCTAGCTCTGGGGCTCGCTTCCCCCAGGGGAAAAGTAGGGATAGGTGAGGAAAAGAGAGTCCCGCTTGGTGGTCCCCCCCCCCGGTCCCCGGCTTCGCAGCTCTCTCCCTCGCTTGCTTGCTTTCTCTTTCGCTAAGCCTCAACTTTTCGGGGACCAGAGGATCACCACCTGGGGCGCCTTCCCCCAAATCCCGACGCACTTTTTTTTTTTTTTTAGTATACCTTTGCCGGAGGCAGGGCTCATCCTTTCCGGGCACCCGTGTCATTGCTTGTATTCGGCCCCTTAAGCCTCCCACGTTGCCCCCTCGATGGTCGAAAGCGTTCGGCACATCTGTTGAGTGCCCGAGATCCGCTAGATGTAGCTGGGGGAACACTCCCTCCACTTCTCCCTATCCAGAAAGAAGCGATCTCTGGCTCAGCTTTAGACTGTATCTTTTGGGGGATTTTTTTTTCTTTCTTTTTTTCTTTTCTTTTCTTTTTTTGTTTGTTTTTCATTTGCGCCCAGGCTGATTTTCCCACTTGTTTGGTAGCTGTCCTCGCTTCTGGGGGTGCGTTGACCCCGTGCAGACTCCCTCGGGGACAGCCTGTGGTTTATGATGGCAAGGGACAGTCTGAGTGTGAGCTCCGAGTCTCCGGGAACTGGGGCGGGTCGGGGACTGGCTCGCTGCTGCTAATCCTTCCCCCTCCTCGGTTGCTTCACCCTGGGTAGATAGCTACCCATTTCTGCTGCAACTCGAAGGAAGATGTGGGAGGAAGCTTCCCTCCCGGGTGCACTGAGGGTTCTCAGTTTAAGATGTGACTCTTCCTCCCCATAGCTCCTGAATGGTGAGTACCGAGGGCAAGGAAAATGCGCCGCCGAACGCGCAAGTTCGGGAGGCTCGGGACTGAAATGTAATTCCCAAACCCCAAGCGAATGAGCCGGGAGCGCAGCGAGCGGGGAAGCTGGGCTAGTGCCCAACGGCTCCCGTTGGCGCTAACGAAAGGTCACGGGCATCTTCCTCGAATGGGAGATGGTCACGAACAAGTCCGAAGAGCTGCCCAGGGAAAAGGGATCGTTGTTGACCTGTTTGGTGAAAACAGCCTCACCCTTGCTTGTTATTGGGGGGAAATCAGTCTCTATTCCCCCAGCTGAGAAGGGCCAAGTCCCTGGTAGAACAGATCCTAGGCAGGAAGGCTCAAGCTAAGGAGAGAAAGCTCCCGGTGCTAAGGTGAGCCCGAGCTTTCTCTTCGGGTATCACCCTCAGCCCGTGGTTTTGGTAGAAATATTCTTTTTTCCCCTCACTCCCTGCCCTTGGCTGATATGAAAACAACTTCCCTAAAGGCACAAGAAAGCCGCTAAAGGAAATAAATTGAGGGGTGGGGGAAAGCCATGGTGGGGGTGAGGAATAAATAGCTTAGATAGAGTCAATAAGGGAGATTTGGGGAGACGTTTTAAGAAGTTGCTGTTTTAAAGCTTTGTTCGTTTGAGAGCTAGACACTAACCTCTCTGTACATCCCAACGGTGGAGGGATTTGTTCATGGTTCATGGATGCATTTGGAATAATGTTTAGATAATTTCTCAAATTAGTCCATATTATAAGCAGTGTTGAAGTTTCTTTGCTCCCCTGAGTGTTTTTTTTAAAGCACAGGTGTTCCTTGAAAATATCTTTTCGGAGTTATTGTAATATTTTTCTCTACCTTTTTAAAGAAGGGAAATGCATGGGGACAAAGGGGTGAAGAGAAGTATTCAGGTGCAAGTGAAAATTGACAAAAGAAAAAAAAATATCCAGCGGTCTAGATGAAAAATGGCTTCTCTGAATGGTAGGATGTTGCCATTAGATGTCGGGACTATAGTGAAGTACTTAGCTTTACCATCCCGGTTATCATACCTTTTCGATGCCCTTTACACACAGATTTTGGCTGAAACTCATTAACAGTCTACCATTCATGTTGAATTTACTCTAAATTACGTTCATTTGTGAAACTGCACAATTTACTCTTGATGTGTTGTTGATGATAGGAGCTTAGAGGAAATTAAACCTCTTGCCTTGGTCTTTAAAGCTTCTAAGCAGTAAGTAGACTTGGAATTTATTGCAAAAAAAAAATCAAACTTCATTCCATATTAAAGACAGTGATAATGCAAGGATGATATACGTGCTTATTGCTCTGAAGCTTTCTGACAACTTCATTGCTTACAGATTTAAATGCTGTTTACAAGTGGTCAATATGGATTATAAGGGTATGGTTATATTTAGTTTATCAGCAATCCCTTTATAGGTCTTTGTAACCCAATCCTTTTTTTTATCTGAATTCTCTGAGCCCTGTGTGTATGTGTAATATATCACCTAATAGTTTTTTTTAGGGAAAAGTCATAGGAAAAATAATTTCCCAAGTATCTTCTTCAGAATGTTCACAAAACTGTCAGCATCTTTGCATAATTTTACAGATACCTATCTTTGGATACTAAACGTCATCAGTAAAATACAAATGACAGTGCTCTTACAATTTCATATAGCCAACTCATTAGCAATTCTAACTTCAAAAGTAATAATGTATTATTAAATAAACAGCCTTTCCTCCCATTTACCTTGATAGAAGGTCTCTAATGTGTTGTCAGGAAAACAACAGGCAGTTCAGATGGGGAAAAAATATTGTCAGAGATACTAGCTGTTCTGGTCAGCAGTGTATACATGTAGGGATGTAGTGACTGATCTGAAACAGAACTGGAAGGGAGAGCTTCAGCCCAATTAAGTCCCCAATGACTTTGCTTTTATTCATCTGTGATTTGTAATTGTTGTACTAGATAATTATTTTAATAGGGGTGGGGGTGGAGCTTGTTTTCTCCCTTAAAGATGAAATTCATATCAGCAAATCTGGTTTAAATTTCTTTTCTACTCTTATTTTTTATTGATTGTTAGACCTGAGGGAAGTGAGAATCAGAATCAGCTAGAGCCTTCTTTATTCCCAGCAGCCTCAATGGCCAAACCCTGGGAACTTAAATAGAGAGCATTCTGTTGTGACTCTGTATGCTGCTTGGACCTTTTTCTTTTTCTTAAATGCCGTTAAAAGTCATAACATATATCCAGATTTTTAAACTGGGACCCACAGATACACCCCCTGCAAGATGTTCAAGGATAGGTTTCAGGAAATCCATTAACTCAGATGGGGAAAAAAATTCCTCTTTATTTTCATAACCTTGAACTGAAATTCAGCATTTCCTCTGATTAGTTAAAAACAGTATTCCGAGGAGAAGTCATAGTCTTTACTAGATTGCCAAAGGGGGTCAGTGACACAGAAAAAAAAATTAAAATGCCTGCTCCAGAGCAATCCAATGTGGTCACTAGCATTTTGAACCTTGCCCAAAAAAAGATCTGTAGTTTCTTTGTTTTTTTTTTTTTTGGGGGGGGAGAAGCAATATTATATGCACTCTAATTCTTTATAATAAATATAATCTTTATTCTAGGGGCATTCATAGCATTTCTGCTCCCGGTCTAACCAAAGTAGATGGAATCATAAAGTATTTTAACAGTTGATTTATTGGACTTTGTGCTACTAAAAATAGCATCTCACAGTCCTATAAATCAAGTCTATTAAAATCTTATGTAACTTCAGGGTCTCATTTCTAGAAATGGAGGTATCATTTTGGCTACCTTACAGGATTGGTTTTTAACCATTAGTCATTATTTCACTTCCTGTCCAAGCCTTCACTTTAGGTAAACAATGGCATATGGTAAAATGTGCATATCTGCCAACTAACCACTACCTTTTGGGTTGTGTTCCAAATGTGAGGTAATGATTTTGAAGTACAGGCGCTTGGTTTTTCTTCCCCCAACTTCATGAAATGAAAAACAGAAGAAAACAACCAAACTATACCGAAGCTCACACACACACACACACACACACACACACACACACACACACACACACACACTCTCTCCTTTAAAATTAAGTAGAGCTCTCATTTTGAGTTCTCACCTCTGGGTTGATGGTAGGTATATGTCCAGGACCCATTCTGTTACTGCAAGTACAAGACTCCTAAAATATGTGAAGTAGCCATCCTCTCATCCAGATGTGTGGCAGCAGGCAAATCAAAACCCTGTCTTGACTGGCTAAATTTTTAACCTCCCAACCTGATGTTTGTGTCACTTGACCCAGCTGATGAGACTTACAAACCAGCAAACCACCACTACTACTGCTAAAAAAAAAACCCTTTGGTTTTAAAATTTAGAGTCCATTAAGTTACCTTTACTTGGTGGTTAGATTTTATTCTCTATGTGTCTAGAACTGGAGAACAGAGATGATATAGATCTTCTACCCCATCCATGATACTCCCCTGCTTGGCTATCTATTCACCTTGATCAATGAGGATCAATAGATCCTCATAGTACAAAAATCTTAATCTCTATTTTTTAGTTCCTCTTTCAGAGAATTTGTTAGCAGATTTCAAGGGAACTGGGAGGAATCCTCTATTGTGTTAACTTCTCATTTTGTCCCATGCCATATTTCCCAGTGGCCTTTGTTCTATCTCCATGGAAATTAGATGAGACAAATAGAAGTCAATAATTCAGTATAAGAATCACATTTTTAAATTTGATTTAAAAACAGCTATTTGGTCTCAGTAAGTGTTGGGTGATAAGTTGATTTATTAGGTAGTAATAAAAGGCTAGAAGTAAGGATAGAAACTAGCCTTGTGATTTCATTGGCCTGTCCCTCTTCCAGTGTAGGTCAGTATCTTCTCTGCAACTCAAAGTTTTAAAGAGTAGCCTAGAACACTAAGAGGGTAAGTGATTTGCTCCAGATCACATAGCCACAATGGATCAGAGGTGAAATTTGAATTCAGCTCTTCTTGGTTTCAAAGCCACCTTTCCAAAATCAGCACACATCCCTCGGTTTCTTGAAAGACTTTTGTCATCATTCCAACATTTTTTTAACTTTTCTCAAGCAATTCATCATAAATAACCCTTGACATTTCATGTATGTGCATTTCTACAACTCTTTAAAGATGATCCCATCTGTAAAATAATTCTCTAAAGACAAAGATGCTGGGGAAAAATGTTCCTTCTAATAATGATTTAACAGACTTTGAGGAGCAGAGTTATGGATAAAGCAAAACACCATATAAATGGTGCTTGAATTTTCCCAAAGGATTTGGCTCTTCTTCCTTATCAAATGTAAAGCCAATTTTATTAACATGTCCATATCTCACTTGGAAAAAAATTATCATTGCCCAGACCAAATGGATTTGAGTACATTTATTTGAAATCGGAAAAACAGTCATTTTTACCAGTTACCATAAAGCATACTGATTGTTTTAATTTCAATTGACAAAGTTGTCAGTTGATAAGTAGTCAACAATGAGGAAATTGCCTTTTAATGTTGCTCATATTCTGTTGTAACATTTTTGTGGCTGATTATGACTTATGAAATTGAATTTTGGAATCACAAAGTCTATATGAGCTGAATTGCAATTCATGCTAAGCTTTTTGGAGTAGCAGTTATAGGTCATGAGAAACTAAATTATTCTGTGTATTTATAGCTGTGAATGCAATCTCACATTGTGGCTAAGAGAGAGTGATTACTATCAATTACGATTTTTGCTCTATTTTGAGACTGTTTTGATTATATATCAACAATGACAACCCTAACAAATTCACATAATGTGTTACTATTTCTAGCAAGCTACTAATTTCTCTACTTAGAAGGGGGATAATGAGGAGGGGGATTAAAGTAAAATAAAAAAAGGATTTGCATTATTTAATTTTGAAGGTGACCAACATTCCAAACTATAAAATAGAGCCTAAAACACGATTGTGGATTGTCAGATGAATTGGTGAGTACATTTTGTGTGGCAACGATGGTTTTCAGTCTTGGAAATGATTCGAAAAACATTATCTAGTAATCAGATATTGAGTTTTAATATATTCTGTTTGTAAACAATTTTTTGACTGTCATAACATCCAGATCAGAAGTGAAAATTTCATCTGAATGATGTCAAATATCCAGATGATTAAAGTGTTCAATCCAGATGTTTAGTCATCACGGAGATGTAGCCCTAGTTTCCACTTGGATATTGCCCTAACTTTACTTTTGAAATCCTTTGATGCTCCAGTGAAAGGTACTGTATCTATTTGTTGTGCTAACCTATGGTCAAGTCGTCCTTGTAAAAATGTACCAGAACCCAATCCTTTCTGTTGTTAGATAACAATGGAAAGCTTGTTTGTTTTCATGAGTGAAAGAAAGGGGGGGCAATTGGAAGTGGGGAGTCAATGTTCGTAACTGAGATGAAAAATTGGTTACTGGTTGAGGTCAGGGACAAAGTTGCCCGGTTGTCTGATTTTTCATTATTGGTTGAATGCAATTGTACATTTTCTTCCTAATACTTCGATCTAATTTAGACACCTGTCAAAGCAAATGTGCCAGATTAGCTGGACTATTGGCTTATTGGCCATATTACTGCCTATATCCCAGCTGCATATATTTTAAGAAACTCATCAGTTGTTCACTGAAATTACACAATGATTCTGCAGATGGCACATCTCAGTAATCCAGGTTTTTTCAGGTACATTTAAAATTAAATGTCCTAAGAGATGATTAATTCAGGAAAGTTATTGATAATGAACTCATCTTATTCTACACATCCTTTGCACCCGTGATGATGCCTTATTAAAGGTGTCTCAATCCTGCTAATTGACACCTGTGTTTAAATATAGAGGTGTATAAATATACCGCAGCTACAAGCTAAGCTTTAAATGCAGAATATATTTGAAATGGAGTGAATTTCTATCAACAAAATGTTTATCACCATCATCAGTGTTTACTCTGAGCATTATTCCTTGTGTTTTAATGATATATTGACAACTGTTCTGTTAAATTGTTAACAGGAGATAGCGGTATAAAAGTTCCTTTACTAACTCGCAAATGAGAGAAAAAAACACAATCCTGACCCCTAAGGGCCATTTCTCAAAAAGGCTAGAAACTATTTTAGCATGAATTTTGCAGACATTGTTTACATTAAATACCGGATGAGCATTTTGGCAGTGTATGAATGATTTTTATTTGAATGCTTAAAGAATTGTTTTATATAAAGGACCAATAAGAAAAATGCTAAATTAGTAAACTAAATGTAATTTCTTCCTAGGAAGATAGTATTCAGTGACGTGACTTCTAAAGGATGATGGGTCATGGGGTGGTCAGACTCCTGACCTGCCCCTGGCATAACCTTGAAGAGTCAGAATCCTCCCACACGTACCATGATGAGGCAGCAGAGAAGACTTTAAAGGAAGATTATTTCTTTCCGTTAAGTCATCTGTCCAGATTAGAACAACATGTTGCAGACCAACTAGGCCAAATCTGTAGGGCAAGCAAACACTGGTAGAACAATTTAGAGCCTTTGTGGGAATTATCCTGCTCTGAATCTGATTGATTTTTTTCATCTGCTATAATAAGAAGCATTTTGATATTCTTGCGGGGGGGGGTAATGCCTCTTTTTAATATATTGTTAGAATTTGTAATTCTTTATACAAATATATTTTGATCATGTGTTCAGACTTCACATTTAGTCCAGGAAATTGGTGGGACACTATTTATTTTTGGGTGAAAATCCATGAAGTGTTAACATAGGGGTGCAATATCTTTTTCATTGTTTTGTTCTTTTCCCCTATTTGAGATATTTCCTTGTTGAAACATTGGACAACTTGTGAAAGTGAGGTAATTTTCATGTAAACAATTAGAATTCAGTGCAAGGGAAATTATTTTAAGGGCAATTTAACACAGGAGGGTGAAATTTTTAGAATATACTTCTGTAAAACATTCAATAAAACATGCTTAAGAAAATGTGTTTAACAATAATAGACTCAGTGAGAGAACTTCCAGCCCTTGACATTTGGTTTAGTGCCCTGGGACAAGCCTCATTTAAGAGAAGAAAAGTTAAGGTTTTACACAGAGCCTGGCAATAATTGAGGCTCACAGTGCTGTTTTCCACGTGCTCCAAGTGGCATCTTCTAACACTGTAGGCCCCAATAAAACATTGCTTATTACATAGCTAGATATATGCATTGGATCAAATAATCAGGACTCCCCAACCATGCCTCTCAATTAGTAAAATCACAGACTGGGTTCCAAGAAATTAGTACTGGGTAACTACTAACCTTATTCTTGATGCAGGTGTCATACATTCATTTCTTTGGGTTTATCTTTATGATCTAATGATGTTTGTGTTTTACTGATGACATGAATGGATATCTTAGGATATTCCTCTCAGGGTGTTAATTTTGAGGTCTGCTGACTTGGTTACATTTCCTTCCACCCCAATGTGGCAAATGGGGCAACTGAAACCTAGAGATGTAAAGGAAAGGACATGTCTATGGTCACACAGCTAAAACATAGCTGGTCTGAAGCTGGAACCCACAGCCTGGATTTCCTGATGCCCATGTTCTTACCACTACATCATGATGCCTATGTACATTCATGTCATTCTCTTTTAAACTATTTTTATTAAAATCTTTGGCTTTTATTGCCTTTCTTTCCAAATATACCCCTCACTCACCTCCACCCCATCAGCCTTCCTTTTCATCAAAGAATTAAAAAAGATAGGAAAAAGGGGGAAATTCAGCAAAACAAATTTGTTCATTGAACATCCAGCATTGCAGTGATCCATATGCAAGGGTAGCCCACTTCTGCAAAGAAAGGAATGAAATGATATTCTTTTATCCCTTCTGTCAGACCAAACTCAGTCCTTATAATTTACATTGTTTGATTTGGGATTTTTGTGGTTATTTCCATTTATATTGTTCTGAGGTTTATAATGTTCTCATATTGTTTTCTTCTTTGCTTATACTTCACTCTGCATCAGTTGATATAATTCTAGCTATGCTTCTTTGAATACTTAATATTCATCATTTCTTATGGTCTCATAATATTCAGTATTGTTATCCTATATCAATCTACTATAACTCATTTATCCATTCTGCATTTGATGGACGTCTTCTTTATTTCTAGTTCTTTGCTATCACAAAAAGGCTGCTCTGAATATTCTGCCGTGCATGATGAGACCTTTCTTTAGGTCTTTGACCTTCTTGGGCTCTGTGCCTAACAGTGGGATCTCTGGGCCAAAAGGTATGGACACTTCAAGTCATTTTCTTTTGCACACTTCCAAAATGCTCTCCAGAATGGATCAATTCTCAACTCCTTCCAACAGCGTATTGGTCTGCCTGCCTTTCCACAACCCTTCTAACTCTATCACCATCTTTTTTTTATACATTTGTGCCTTTTCAAAGCAGTGCCATGCTCAATGCAAATGCTGCCATGTTTGATTATTCTTATAAAGGGACAAGTAGATGTGATTAAGCTAAATGATCCAAATTATGTAATGAGCCTACTGAGTCAGGGTCTGCAGACTGAAAAAAAATTTAAATCCTCTATACTAAGCCATACTTTTACTCAGCTGAGAACCAGTAAAAGCTAAGTTTATTCTCTAAAAATATGAACAGGGAGTTCATAGGAGATTAAGGGAAGCGGAGACCATTTTCATGTAGCTCTAGCAAAATGCTAGTGATTTACCTTGTATAAAACAGAAGTGATTGCCCACTATATTTCCTCATGTCATGTAGTAAAAACAATTAAGTGAAGTTAGACTATAGATTACTTGGCTATTCAGCCACAGTCACCTCTAATGGAAAAGAAGAAAAATAGCCTTGACAAGTTTTGGCAGGTCTGATCATTAGGAATGCTCATGTTGCCAGAAGGTAGCTGCAGCCAAGAAAGGGATCTTGTAAGTTCTTTAGATGCAAGGAAGGGAAGCACATTGTGGAGTTCAGTAGCTTTTGTCTTCTGAGAACACTGATCTTCCTCATTGGAATTAACATGGTGGTTCTGTTGCAAACTCTTTCTGAATGAGTAACTCCTTGGAAAAATACTAAGGGGGCTCTACTGGGCCTAATCCTTTATTAGGCATATATTCTAATAATCCAGTGACCCTTACCTGAGACATAAATAAAGATTTCATTAGGGAAATGAAGCACACCTCTCATGGCCAAGACCCACTATAGAGACATGAATATGGGTGTAAGAGTAATAAGAAAGGTATTATTACATTTCATTTGAAATGAAGCAAGCAAAACTTTTTTCCCACTTTCCAAAGCTCCTAGATTTAGACCACCTAGAACATTAAAGTGTCCAGTCAAGAAAACTGGGCTGATTTTTTTTTCATAAAAATTGATTTTGACCTGGAAAGGACCTCAGAAGCCATGTAGTCTAACCCTTTCATTTTACAGAGAAGGAAATCGAAGGCAGGGCGGGAAAGTATTGGGACTTCTCCAGGGTCATACACACTATATGCATCTTTGACCATATTTTATCACAGGACTCCCTTCTGGAAAGCCATTGTGCTTACTTCTGTCCTCTGCATATTTGCAGGTAACTGGAAAGAAGAAAACTCATTTTAATAGGCCCTTTGCCTCCCAGTAAACTGTGGCTTTCACCATGGCAAAATGCTGCAATAGGCCAATTTACTTTTTAAAGAGTTTTTGCTAACAAGCTGATTGGGTATGAAGCCAATTTCCACAGACTTGTTCTGGTTTATGTGGCACGGAAGCAAGAAATATTCCTGGTCATTGGGCTCCATGGACTTTGTGAAATGCTTTCCTTTCAAAGCTTTTGACTGACTTAGTCTTGGAAGGGAACCGCATATCTTTCCTTAGAATCTTTTTCCCCTATGAAAAATCTGTATTGGGCAATTAGATGGCAACTAATCAAGGACAGCATTTCCATTTGTGAAGGATTTACATATAGAATATTGGATACAAAAAGGGATAGCAACAGTATCATGTTCTAATAGCATTATGAGATCATTTTGGTGAGCTTTCTTCAAAGGTGGTGATTTCCAAACTAACCCATCTTTTAACCTGACTTGAGGTCACGTCCTTTGCCATAATTCACTATGTGGAGAGTCTTGTGACCCTCTGGATGAAATATTGTCCCATATGTAAAAATAGATATGGAGAGAAACTAATTAAAGGCAGAAGGATAATTGAAGCACCAACCATAAAGTGTTAGACCATTAGTGTCTTAAATTTTTTTATCCATTTTTTTTACTTTTGTGTCATTTCAATACACTGTGATACCTAAGTAGCAGCCTCAGAGATTTCCTCTAAGTTGACATTTTTAGGAATATGTGATCTGGAAGAAAAGGCATGATGAATAGAAAGCCAGGCCTGGAGTCAGAAGCCTTTGGTTCCAAAGCTGCTTCTAACAGTACTTAACTTGGTTACCATGGACAAGTCCCTCAACTTCTCAGTTCCCTTTTATTACTCTTTAAGGCTATAGATTACAGATGGATTATTGATATGCAGTGGTAGAAGTAGTTTATAGGGAGCCAGTGAATTCCCTCTGTCAATGGCACTACTAATCTGGAATATATACTTTCTCTCTCTCTCTCTCTCTCTCTCTCTCTCTCTCTCTCTCTCTCTCTCTCTCTCTCTCTCTTTCTCTCTCTCTTTCTTTCTCTCTCTTTCTTCCTCTCTCTCTCCTTCCCTTCCCTAAGCCCCCATCACATACTTTCCCTCCTCCCCAAATTTAAAACATACTAAATGCTGTGGGTCTCCATGTATTATCAGTGATAAAAGCTAGGATATGTAGAAATTTTCTTGGATACAGTAATGTCTGAAAGGATACTTTGATACTAGTCATTGTAACAATGAATATGTGACAATCAGATTATATATATATATGTATATATATATATATGTGTGTGTGTGTGTATACATTACATATGTGTGTATGTATATGCACATGCATATCTAAAACAAGTAGACTAGGAACATGTTTCAAGAAATTGTAGGCTGGGAAGGACTTTTTTTCAATTCTTCTCAAGGAAGGCTTTGAAAAATAAACGACAATTCAGCTATGGATATAGTAAGCCTCTGGGCTTTCAGAGAGGGAATTTCCCTTATGGGAAATCAGTTCTCTATACCAATGAAATCACAGCTTTTTACCCCTTCCCCCTTTATGAAAGAAAATTGCCTTCTATTTCAATTAGCAGCTGTTTTAACTGTAAACTTCTTAAGACCCAACTACAATTCCAGAAAGATCCTTGTAACTTTTGTGTCAACATTATAGCAATTTGGGCTGACAAGTGGGGTTTTTTTTGTTTCCCTAAGCAACACAGCAGTGTTGGGTCTGAGGACAGCTTTTCTTACAGTTATTTTTAAGGATGCCTTTTGTGAAGATATATCTTTTTTATACTGGGGCAACAAAGTTAGGGATGTCTCCATTCAAGAAGTAGTGCCCTGTCTCCAATTCTAAATTGGGAAGCGAACACAACAGTTGTAAGTAGACACTATCAAAATGGCCACATCATTTCAGTAGAAAAAGCAATCAAAACATTTGTTAGGCATTATATGCATAAGACACAGAATGTCTGTTAGCAGTCAGTATCTAAGACGTTCCATCTATAGACTATGTTTTCAATATAGTCTATATGTGCTCGTTACTTCTCTGTCAAGGAAATGCATATAGAGACACAAAAAAGCTTTGGGTTATCCTAGGCTTTCAGAAATTTTGGTGGCAATTTCTACCATATAGCCGCTAAGTTGAGTCCTATGACTTAGTAGTTCAGAGCCAATAGGAATATTTACAAATGGTGTGGGAGTGGAAGCTTTCCACTAGAAACATTTTTCCCTCCACAATAATGGAACAAATGTTTCACTGGTGTGAACCTTAGCTGGCACCATGAATGTTTATGGCAGAAATGCATGTTGGAGTTGGTAAATTAACTCCATGTAAAACATATGCTGTTGACACAATTTAAAAAAAAATGGTAGTGTAGATGGCACCCAATCAGGAAATTTATTTATGCAACGTGTTTATGATTGCATTTAAATGTGATTGACCAGAATGCTTAAGGATTAGCAAATTGGGGCTAATTGAATTTTCTAGTTTATTCATTTAGTAAGCCTTTTTAATCATAACATCATAGATGTAGAGAGATGAAGCAATTCAAATATTCCATATATTTATTTATGTATTTTTTTGCTGAGGCAATTGGGGTTAAGTGACTAGTGCAGGGCCACATAGCTATGAAGCATTAAGTAAGTATCTCAGGCCACATTTGAACTCAGGTCCTCTTGAAGTGGCCAGTGCTCTAATCCACTAAAGTCCACTCAATATCCTATTGCCTAATTAACTAAAGATTAACTAGAACCCCCTTTTTTAACTTTTATTAAAAAATCCTTGAAAAACATTTTACTTAGAATTAGCATGAGGCAAATATAATTACATTTTTTTTTTGATCAGTGAGAGTCTAACTTTGGCTCAGGATGGTCTTTTTGAATGTGTTAGTGTTTGCATGAATATGTGATGGGCTTAGCATAGTACCAAGAAGTTACTCTAATTTCAGTTTAGCTCAGTGATTAAGAACTTCTTTTCTTTTTTCTTCTTTTCTTTTCTTTTTGCTGAGGCAATTGGGGTTAAGTGATTTGTCCAGGGTCACACAGCTAGGGAATGTTAAGTGTCTGAGACCAGATGATTTGAACTCAGGTCCTCTTGACTTCAGGGCTGGTGCTCTATCCATTGCGCCATCTAGCTGCTCCGAACATGTTCTTTTCTTATGATTTACCTTCATCTTTTAAAAGTAAGAATAGAGAGAGGTTAGAAAATTAGCTGATGGTTCTAATTTACTAGCTTCCTGTTAAGAGAAATTTGTATCATACTGGTATTTTAAAATGTATTTTAGTGGTCCAGGAAGTTGTTATTGTTAGCCAATAACAGAGACTTTAAAGGATGATTATGGTCTTTCAAAAATCATATTAATCTATAAAGGCTATTAGATCTTAGTAAAGCATTAAAGACAGATTAAAAGGCTTATTTCAGGGAGGGACAGCAAAGGAGAGGGAACGGAACAAAAATCTTCAAGTGTAAGAATATTAACTTTGCCACTTAAAGGATTTCTTTTTGGGGAATTGTGAATTTGCTCACTAGGAATATTAATTTCCAGACTCTCATACTCCTACAGGGATTGAATATTTGGGGAGTGGTGGGAGAAAAGAGAATGTAAATATTGACAAGCAGAAGCTAAAGAATGGTTCTGACTCTCTGTGACCCCATTTGGGCTTTTCTTGGCAGAGATACTGGAGTGGTTTGCCATTTCCTTTCAGCTCACTTTACAGATGAGGAAACTGAGGACAGGGTAGAATGACGTTTTCAGGGCCGCATGGCTGCTAAATGTCTGAGGTCAAGTTTGAACTCAGGCCTTCTTGACTCCAGGCCCAGTGCTATATCCACTACAGCACCACCTAACTGACATATCTCTGCTACTATACTTAGTTGTGTCTCTTTGGATAAGTCCCTCCCTCTCTCTGAACCTCAGTTTTCTCTTCTGTGAAAAGAAAACACTGAATTACATATTAAATAAAATTTCAACCAGCTCCCAACATCCAGTGATTCTAATCAAATGAATTGCGGGCAATAACGTAAGAAGGACCAGGTTGTTCTTCTGTGCCAATTCCTTCAAGTCAACCAAATTTGATGTTTTAATTGGGTTAAACACACACATACATACAATCACAATCCTTTTTGTTCTGTGCAAAAAAGGACTGGATATTTATAGAGCCCATATAAGGCACAGTGTGCAAAAACAACTGCAAAACAGATGTTTTGTAGGAACAGTTTGCTAAGATAAGTAATAAGAAGTGCTTTTTTAAAAAATAAATTGCTTAGTTTGATATGACTTCTGGAAAAGTTCAGATGATGTTGAGAAAGGGAAAGTAACCAGAAGTTTGGAGTTGATGGTCCTCAGACCACTGCTAGGGTACTCTGCCCTCTTCTGGGCACCACCTTTTAAGAAGGGCATTGGCAAGTTGGAGTTTCCAGAAAAGGACAGTCTGGGTGGTGAAATATAACAGGTTTATGTAACGTGAGGAGAAAATGGAAATATGGCCATTGTGTAGCCAAGAGAAGACTCAAGGAAATAGGAGAGTTATCACCCAGTGTTTGAAAGTGTGTCCCAGTGAAAAGAGACTAGACTCATCCTCTTGGACTCCAGAGGGAAGAAACAGGAGCAATGGGAAGGAGTTGTCAAGGGGAAGTTTTAGGCTTGAACAATTTCCTAACAATCAAAGCTGTCTAAAGGCACGATGGGGCTATTTGGAGAGCTTCTCCTCAATAGAGCTTTGCAAATGAAAGCTGAATGGCTATTTGTTGGGTGTCTTATAGAGGAGAATTTCCATCAAGAATAGGTTTTACTAAGATAGCCTCCTGGGTGTCTTCCAACTGATATTCTGTAGTTCTAAACCAGTACTTCTCCACCCCCCAAAAAGGTTGGAAGAGATCTCTGGCTGCTTTCTGCCAGTGACCTCTCACTCCGAGTTCAGTAGTTTTGGAACTGATGCTTGGTGAAAACTAGAAAGTTTGTGCTGCTGTCAATCAATCCAATTTTCTGTCAGCCCCTGTAATGACAACGGTACTTTTCTTCCTTTGGCAAAGTGGCCGCTCAAGGTCAAGCATTCCACTGTACTCTGGGACCAGCCAAGTGCATAACCCAATGACTTCAGACTCCAATGCTTCCAATCTGGCACCTTTCATGAGCACTGAGTTCATATTAAAGCAGTTAAAATATATTCTCCTTCATCTACATATCACAGCAATAACAACCTGGGCACAGGACAGTGACTGGGAGCAAATAACCACTTGGAGTTAATGACCTGAGGTACAGCTGAAGGACCATCGACTCTTTCTAGTCAGTCTTTCATACCTATAAAATGCCCTATACCCGAAGTGCCAAGCCTTCAATAATTTTCCTGTCTCCCATCAGATTAGGTAGTGGCCATAAATAATAGAGTTTAATACATAATAATGAGATGTGGCAATACAATCAAATATCAACAATGATAGTGCACCCAAAGATGGCTATTCTGATGATGAAAGCTAAAGAAAGTAGTAAAGGAAGTTTATGGATCATAATATTTTAAAACTGATTTGAGATGAAATATAAAGGAGAATTCACCTGGTTTAGGGGAACAGTTCCCTCTCTTTGCTCCTTATTTCACCGATGAATGATCTAATTTAGAAATAATAGTAAAAAAGCTGGCTCTGGCATCTTTCTTAAATGGATTGTTTAAATAGCATGTGTTCAGCATTTTCTCCTCCTTTTTAACACCCGATTCTGCAAGTCATTTTAGGGACACGTAGGGCACAACACAGTGACATACACTTTGCCGGAGGAAGCAAGCAGAGTTGAATGTATGATGACTCTGCCCTAAATGTGCTGATTGAAATCAAGGCTCCCATCTCTGAATTTGAATCTAGAGAAAGTTAGATTTGACTCGACCTTTTTTACACTCAGTTTCCTTAAAGAATGGCATGGACCCAGCCCTTTGGAAGGCTGGTGAAGACTAAGGACCCCTTCTAAGAATCATATTTGCAAATGCATAAAATAAAATACAGAGGATTTACAAAGAAACCAATTATATTGAAGGAATATTATCATTTAAAACAAACAAGTTACTGATTCCAGGTTATGAACTCCTGACTTAAAACCCTTTTTACGCTATTAGTTGGCTATAACTGGCCATCAAAGTCATCCTTCTCTCCATTAGTCTAGACATGTCAGTGTCTCTGTCTGATGTGTTTGAATAGCCCTTCATCAAAAAAGAAGATGAAACTCTGGTCGCATTTCTTAGCTGTGGAGAGAGGGGCAGTGAATATAACATGTTTTTTATTCATTTCAAAAAATGACAGAGTTTCGAATCCTCCCCCCCCACAAAAAAAAAAGTTAGGACTTGATCGTAGTATTCTGAGTAGAAAACAAGATACTAGAAAGGAAGGGGTTATGATGAGCCCCAGGGTCACTTCTGTAGAATGTGAATGAGACCATCAAGGAAAGTGGATAGACTTGATGTAGTTCAAGTGAATAATCTTGATCTGGCTGTGGTAGCATATGCACACATCTGTGGCTGGAAAATTCTCAATCTGATCTCTTCCCAATGAGTCTATAAAATTGTAGAATAAGCTTAGTGTGAGAGAACTTATGAACAAAAATGTGGTGAGATGTTAGTTATATCCATTCATTTTCCAAGCTTTCCAGGGAAATGACATTTAATTGTGACATCCATCATAAAGGAGACTTGATGACATTCTTATTCACCATCTGCATATCTTTAAGATTTACTGCTTATCTGCATCTTATAACTTTCTTTTCAGAGTGGATATCTTATATCTTCTACTTCATCTTAGGATATGGCTCATAATAAACACACACTAGAAGATCAAGGAAGTATAGGTGCCTGCTCAAATTTGATTTGATTTCTTTAAATATTCAGTTCACCTGCTTTTAGAGGAAAAGCTGTAATGGGATGTTTCCTTCACCCCCACTGCTCCAAATATAAATCCTGGAGTTTTGGGTAAGTATTTGTCGAGAAGCCGTGATTGGCAATGTATCTGTATTCCCAACCCTGATGACTAGGAAAATGAGATCTACAGTTAATAGAATGGCTCTAGTGGCTTCCAGTAAATCTCTTTGTGAGTGTTATTTCAGCCCCACTAATATAGCTAACCTGACAGCTGAAAGCAGTAGTATGTTTTGGGTGAGGCAAAACCCACCCTTTCCATAGACCTCCATCTCACTTGAATAAATTTGAAATCACTATTTTTCTCAGTCTAATATTCCTTCCAAAGTGGCATTGAGGACATACTCCATATTTCTGAAAAACCGAAATCAACCCAATAGGGCGATGTAATGCCATGAGGTATAGCATCCAATCAAAACTAGCCAGGGTCTTTTCAATAGAATGACTATCGAATTGCTGACATTCAAATGTTGTTGCTCTCTTTACACTAGATGTCTGACAAATGTCAGATGAAAATATTCAGCTGATGTGACTCAAAATAGCTGTATTTCTTGAATTCATCAACCACCTATTTTGTGCCAGCTTAAGCCATAGTACTGTTTTATATATAAAGCCAGTTTAAAAGAGGCATTTTAAGTAAAAGAGAAAAATTTAACTCTAGTTATGTGTGGGTATGTGAACAGATATTATTCCCTCTATTTGGGTCTGTGCCTCCATTCCTAACTGCATAATTCTCAGAACCATACATAGTTTGAATAAGTACATTACAATAATGTACAACATATGTTTATAGTAAAACATGCAACAATTTGATCAAGGTGAATCCTAGGCTATAGAAGAGTTGGAAGGATCTTTGCACCTAGCTAGTCTAATAACTAAGACAGGATCTTCTCTATAACACCCTTAGCAAGTATTTTCCAACTTTGACTTGAAGACTTTTAGTGAAGGGGAATGACCCAGCTCCCAAACAGCCCATTTCACTTTGGGGATAGCTCTCACAATTAGGAAATCTTCCCTTACACCAATTTTACATTTGTTTCTCTGCGTCTTCCTTTTCTTGCCCCTGGTTCTTTTCTCAGGAATCAAGCAGAGAAGATAGCCCGTGTTCTTCATTTAGTCTTTTCTTCCCCAGTCCAAACATCATCTTATGACATTCTCCTCCTTTGGATGCTGTGGTCCAGTTTATCAAAGTCTTTTCTCAGATATGGAGCCTAGAACTGGATATGGTGGTCCACCTGCGGTCTGCCCAGGACAAAGGACTAGAAACTGTACACCTCTCTAGTTCAGGACACTATGCTTCCTGCCTTAATGCATTACATTAGCTTTGTTTGCTATTGAGTACTATAAGAAGCAACCATGGCTTGATGGAGAGCTGCCCCAGAAACTAGGAAAACCCAGGTTCAAATTTTGCCTCTTACTTCCTAGCTCCATGTTGAAATTCTGGAATACTAGGCAAAACCAGGCAGCTGAGACTTTAAGTTACAGAGAAAGTATCAAGTTGCATTCATAGATGGAGTTTTCTCACTTGGGAAGTCTCTGTATCATTTAAAATTCTTTAGATTCACAGAACTCGGAGCCCACTAAAAACTGCCTATCTTTTTCTTTCTTTTTCAAATAGTATTTTAGTTTTCCAAACATATGTAAAAATAGTTTTCAGAATTCATCTTTGCAAAACCTTGTGTTCTAAATTTTTCTCCCTCTCCTGCCACCGAAGACAGCAAGAAATCTGATATGGGTTTAAACATCACATTTTTTTTTCAAATGACCTGTTGCCTAGCTATACCTCCCTTTCCCACCCACATCATCTCTTAGCACTTTAGTTGTGTGAAGTTGGCTTTTTAAAAAATTCAAATGCAAGACAAATAAGGTAGCTAGATGGCGCTGCAGTGGATAGAAAGCTAGGCCTGGAGTCAAGAAGACTCATCTTCCTGAGTTCAAATCTGTCCTCAGAGACTTCCTGGCTGTGAGACCCTGGGCAAGTCATTTCACCCTTTTTGCCTCAGTTTCCTCATCTATAAATTGCACTGGAGAAGGAAATGGCCAACCCCTACAGTATCTCTACCCAGAAAATCCCAAATGGGGTCATGAACAGTTGAACCCAACAGAAAGACACAACAACAATTAGATTGGGCCCCGTGTGCTAGCTTGTTGAGAATGGATTCTAATTCTAATTCTGTTAAACATGGTAACAGTTTCTCCTAGCTATTTGTTATCCATGAATTTGATTAGCATGCCATCTCTGCCTTTGCTTGAGTTATTGATAGAGGTTAAGTATCACAGGTTTGAGCCAAGATTCCCTGGGGCATCCGTAGGAGCCTTTATTCCAAGGTGACATTGCCTTGCTTATGTCTGCTATTCAATCTTCGTGTATTCTTGTCTCGGGTACATCTTTCCAACATTTCAAGAATAACATGAATGGCTTTATCAAATATTTTCTAGTATCTGGGTAAAATATATTTATAAAAATTCTCTGGTCCACCAGCCTGATAACCCTGTCAACAAAGAAATTAGTTTGGCCCAGCATGGCCCATGGTTTAAGAAGTTGTGGTAGCTCTTTGTGATCCCTGCTTCCTTCTCTAGATTTATAGCTCTAATATCTAAGGGCAGAGGCCTGAAGGCAAGAAGACTTCCATTCTGCTCTTCCTTCAGGGTCTTAGTAGCTGTGTGAGCATAGGGCAAGTCATTTAACTTTTGCTTGCCTCTGTGTTTTCATATGTAAAATGGGGATGATAATAGTCTCTCTTTATTTTTATTCTCAAAACTATTTTATTTCCCCAAATAAATGTAAAGATGGTTTTCAACTTGATTTTTGTAAGACTTTGTGTTTCAAATTTTCTCCCTCCCTTCTCTACTCCCTTAAGACAGCAAAATATCTGATATCAGTTAAACATGTGTAATCCTTTTAAACATATTTCCATATTTGTTATGTTGTACAAGAAAAATCAGACCAAAAGGAAAATAAAAACATGATAAAGAAAAAGCAAACAAACACATTTTAAAAAGGTGAAAATACTATGCTTTGATCTACATTCAGTTTCCTTAGTTCTGTCTCTGCATGCAGATGGCGTTTTCCATCTCAAGTCTATTGGAATTGTTCTTGGATCACTGCACTGCTAAGAAGAACTGTCATAGTTGATGATCACATAATCTTGCTGTTATTGTGTATGTTGTTCTCCTGGTCCTGCTCTCTTCACTAAGCATCAGCTCATGTAAGTTTTTCCAGGCTTTTTTGAAATACGATTGCTCAATGATTTTTATAGAACAATAATATGCCATTACAGCCATATACTATAACTTATTCACCCAGTGACCAACTTACAGGCATCCATTCCATTTCCAGTTCATTGCCACTACAAAAAGGGCTACTACAAAGATTTTTGCTCATGTGGGTCCTTTTCCCTCTTGTATGATCTTTTTGGGTTACAGATGTGGTAGCGAGAGTACTGGATCAAAAGGTATGAACAATTTTGTAGCCCTTTGGCATAGTTCCAAACTGCTCTCCAGAATGGTCGAATCATTTCAGTATTCCACAAGCAATGGATTAGTGTCTCAGTTTTCCCACATCCCCTCCAACATTTATCATTTTTTCTCATCATCTTAGCCAATCTTAGAGGTGTGAAGTAGTACCTCAGAGTTGTCTTAATTTGTATTCCTCTAATCACCAGTGATCTAAAGCATTTTTCATATAATTATATAAATTAGCCTTTCGTGGTTGTAAGGGTCAAATGAGATAATATTTATATTGTGCTTTGTAAATATCAAAGTGCTATATAAATATCATCATCATCATCATCATCATCATCATCATCATCTATCCCCTTAAAAATATAACCTAGATTTCCCTCCTACAACTGAAGTCAAGTGCATTGGTTTGTAAACTTTATTCCCTTTTCTCTCTCTTTGAAAAATATCCAGAAAACATTTGCTTCTTTTGCTTCTTTCTAATCCGAGAAAATCTTTCCGATTCTCCAGAATCATTTAAAAATGATTCACTTATGTCTTAAGAAATATATCTGCCTGTTCTTTGAATACCCTGGAATTTAATTCATTTGGGTCTGGTAACTTGAACTCATTAAAGGCAGCTCTGTTATTTCTTGGTGTCTTTCCCTGTCGTGAGATTTAGTTCCACATTAGCCATTTTTATTACATTTTTTTCAGTCAAAAGATTATTCTCATTTTCAAATAAAGCAAAGCACAAGAGTTTAATGCTTTTCCACATCCTTACACTCTTTGAAGTTATTTTATCTCTTTGTTGACCTTGCTCTTTCTCATATCATAACTTAAAAAGCACCACTGTTTATTAGCCTTAGCTTTCCTCTGTTCTTCTTGAGGTTCCCATTAAGTTTGGATACTTCTTTCAGGATTTACAAGACTCTAGTTACATTTATTTTTACCAGGCCCTATTAGGTGCATTGCATTATCTCTAATCCAGAAATATAAATTCTCTTATCAGATAGCATCTTCAGTCCAAATTATTCTATTCCATTAACCTGTTTTGCTCTTCTGGACCTTCCCTTTGATTGGCAGGCAGAGATGAAAATGCCCCTTATGTCTTGGCTGTTGTCTGTTAGCCAATTCGAACATTGGGTTTTTGTTGACACTTCTTTTTTTTTTCAGTTTTATCTCCCTTGTTTAATTGTTCTCATTAGTAGCTCTTAGAAAAGTCAAAATAATAGTGTGAGGATATAATTTTTTTAAACAAAAAAGTCTTGGGATTAGTTAAAGCAGGGAACAATTATTAATTAGCCTTAGTGACCAAAGAGTAAACAGAAGCCAGATTTACTACCTCAGTACACACTGCTTTGATAAAGTGTTATCACTAATGAAGCCAGCAGTTGTCTGTTAAATAAACAAAACATTAGTCTAATACAAAGTGTTAACACAAGCAGGGCCCACTAATTTGTTGATCTTTGATGAATAGACTATTACTTCAGTCTCCTCTTTCAAGTGAGGGAGGGAGGAGGAGGAATAGTTGGGTGATTTTCAAGGCCTCTTCCAGATCCCTGAGCCAAAGTACTTGTAAGTACCACGATACCCATGGAAGCACACAATTGTGTATTGTCTTTAGGACAGTAGTGCCATCTATGAATTTTTTGCTGAATTTATAGTTATAATTCTTAGAACACATAAAGCTACCGTTCATTTTCTCTGACAGTACCATTAGTAAGTAGAAGAAGGAAATGGAAGAATCCCCTTTAGTCATCTTCAGAAAGGCTGATTATTCCGTTAGGTGTATTTTTGTTTGACATCTTGTCATTTGGTAAACACATAATGATTATTCCTTCAGACCCAAATGAAATATTCATTAGAAAGGAGAGTTAGGAAATTTTAAGACTATTAAAAGTAAGAAGAGACTTGTAAGAGCTGTCAGGAAAACTGTGATCCCAAGAAAGAAGAATCTGAGTTGCCAGTGGTAAGGATCTACCAAATACCAACTTTGGAAAGCTGACTTCTATAAAGTTTTTTTTATATAAAGCTTTTTATTTACAAAACATATGAGTGATTTTTCAACATTGACCTTTGCAAAAACTTTTTTTCCCAAGCTTTTCCCCTCCTTCCCCCC
>JAJPUD010004501.1:105389-157086 GCA_023553655.1 Myrmecobius fasciatus
CCCCCACCCCTAGATGACAGGTAATCTAATACATGCTAAATAGAATAAATTATATGACAAATACAATACATGTATACATATCTATACAGTTATCTTAATGCACAAGAAACATAAGATCTAGAAAGAGAAGAAGAAAAAACAACCTAAGAAGGAAAACAAAATGCATGGAAATATTCACAGAAAGCATTAAAATGCTGTGTTGTGGTTCACACTCAGTTCCCACAGGCCTCTCTCTGGATGTATATGACTATCTTCATCACTGAACAACTGGTTTGAATCACATCATTGTTGAAGAGAACCATGTCCATCAAAATTGATGATCGTATAGTCCTGTGTATGATGTTCTCCTGGTTCTGCTGATTTCACTCAGCATCAGTTCATGCAAGTCTCTCCAGGTCTCTCTGAAATCCTCCTGTTGGTCGTTTCTTACAGAACAATAATATTCCATAACATTCATATACCATAATTTATTCAGCCATCCTCCAATTGATGGGCATCCTTTCAATTTCCAGTTTCTTGCCACTACAAAAAGGGCTGCCACAAACATTCTTGCACATGTGGGTCTCTTTCCCTCCTTTAAAATCTCTTTGGAATATAGGCCCAGTAGAAACACTGCTGGGTCAAAGGGTATGCACAGTTTGATAACTTTTTGAGCATAGCTCCAAATTGCTCTCCAGAATGGTTAGATCTGTTCACAGTTCCACCAACAATGTATCAGTGTCCCAGTTTTCCCACATCCCCTCCAACAGTTATCATTATCATTTCCTGTCATTTTAGCCAATCTGACAGGTGTGTAGTGGTATCTTAGAGTTGTCTTAATTTGCATTTCTCTGATCAATAGTGACTTGGAGCACCTTTTCATGTGACTGGAAATAGTTTCAATTTCTTCGTCTGAAAATTGTCTGTTCATATATTTTGACCATTTATCCATTGGAGAATGGCTTGAATTCTTATATATTTGAGTCAATTCTCTTTTTATGTTTCTCTTGTGTTCTGTGTTTGTAGATCAAAGTTTTTGTTCAGTTATGGTCTTTTCAGTAGAAATAGGTGAAATTCTCCTTATATCATTGAATGATCATCTTCTTCCCTGGAAGATAATGCTCATTCTAGCTGGGTAACTTATTCTTGGCTGTAATCCAAGTTCCTTTGCCCTTCGGAATATCTGATTCCAGGGCCTTCGATCCTTCAAAGTAGAAGCTGCTACGTCCTGTGTGATCCTAATTGTGGCTCCCCGATATTTAAATTGTTTCCTTCTGGCTTCTCGTAATAACTTTTCCTTGATATGATAGTTCTGGAATTTAGCCACGATATTTCTGGGGGACTTAATTTTGGGGTTTCTTTCAGGAGGTAATCGGTGGATTGTTTCAAGGAGTATTTTGCCTTCTGGGTCTAAAATATCAGGGCAGTTTTCTTTTATGATTTCCTGGAAGATAGTGTCTAGGTTCTTTTTTTCATCATGGCTTTCAGACTTCTATAAAGTTTTGAGGAATCTTGACCCCCATTAAGATTTCTGTCCCTCAGAATCCAAACTGTAAGGATTGTATCTGCCTTGTCTGCAAAATAAAAAAAGGTCTTCACTTACTCATTATCCTGGGAGCTGAACATCTTGCTCCATTTGAATAAAAATGCCTATTTCATTACTGACGGGAACACAGAGTTATGTGTACCTCATGATTTATAGTAGAGCTCACTGCCAGACTGCCTAACAATTGAATAGACTATTAAAATAATATTTTTAAAATTTTCTTTGGTATTAAATGAAGCATACTACTTATTTCCAAAGAATCTACTAAATGGCTGTTTTCTGGAGGGTATGTGGAAAGAGTGAGTTATAGAATCATTGCTTTAGAACCAGATGGAACCTTCAAAACCATCTACTTCAATCTCTTCACTTGGCAGATGAAGAAACAGGCCCAAAGAAGGTAAGCGACTTGCTCAAAGTCACAGAAGTAGTAAATGGCAGAGCTAGGTTTTGAATTTAGGTGCTCTGACCTTGAACCTAGTACTCTTATTCCTATACTGTTCGGTCCCCCATAAGAAATTCAATAGAAGATTAAATGGAAATTATAGAAAAAATGAATTTTGATATGCCAGAAATCCCATAACTTTCTTGCTGTCAAAATCACTTTAAATAAATTAAAAACAATAAGATAATTAAGTACTGGAGGGACTTTAAGGTATTATGTAGTTTTTGCCTGCATGGCAAGAGAATGTCCAGATTAAGGGTTGGCAAATGGTACTACTAACTGCTGCCAAGATCATCATTGGGGGATCTCTGTTTTACTATTTATACCTCTTTCTTTTTCTCTCTTAATCCTCCTGTGTTTTCTGCTCCTTTTTTTCCCTCTTACTCCTTGGGCCCACCCATGGGCTCCAATGGCATTGTTTATTCTCTCACAAGGACACACCAGTTCTAACTCTTGTTCTAAATCATATTTCCCTCTCTTAATTAGGAGAATGTTCTCAAAGCCTGAAACAAAAGCTCTACTGAAGTCAAGGTATGTTTTTTCCCATCATTTCTTCCTAGTCCACATGGTTTGTCATTCTATCATAGAGTTACTTTTCAGGATACTGAAAAAACTGTCAGATGTGAATGCTGAGCTTCTTTTAAAAATTCTGCAGAAGAGTAGAAATAATATAGGAACAGATTAGGGCAAGTTTATTCTTATTTGTTTTCCTCAATAAACAAACATTTGTTTTCCTTCTCTTTCACCTACTCTTACCCCCTAAAAAAGCCCCAAACTCTTGCCATAACTATGCAAAGTCAAACAAAGCAGATTTCTCTATTGGCTATGTCCAAAAATACGTGTCTTCTTCTGTATATTCAGTTGAACTCCTCTCTCTCAGGAGGTGGGTAGCATGTTCCATCGTTGGCCCTCTGGAATCATTGTGAATCATTAAATTAATCAGAATTCATAGTTCTTTCACAGTAGTGTGTCTTTATAGTGCTGCCGTGATAACAAATTGTTTTCCTGCTTCTGTTCACATCACTCTGCATCATTTTATACAACTCATCCCAGGTTTCTCTGAAACTGGTCCCTTCATCATTTGTTATGGCAAGACAGTGGAACCTTTTAACTACAGTCTGCTGATTTTGCCTTCAAGTCCTGGGGAAAACAATCTAGAAGGTATTATTATAAGTATTCTTATTGAATGTATCATTACTGTAGCATGGGCTGAAAACTATAGTGGAAAATAAGTAGACTCACATAGGCCCATATTCCATCCTGGAGGGTTTTCAATACTTAATATTTTCAATGAGTTATTCTTATCTGTAAATTCATTGTCTCCGGGAAAATCATAATCTGGCTTATTTTCTTTCTCCCTTGTGAGTACTGGACTCCATTCATGCAAATAACTGCAGACTCTCAATCAGTATTTAAAAATAGACTTTCAGACAGTAGTGAATCTAGAAGGAGGTAGTGTCCTATTTCTTCTAATATACTAATGTGGTTCCATTTGAAGGCTATTTCTTACCCTCTTCCTTCCTAATGGAATTGGTTCTGTCCTTCCATACTCAAGACATCAATAGGGAAAGTCCCATGGAAACTTCAGTAACCTAGACACAGGTGGAGCAGGTCCCAGGCTACTTAAGTGCCAACTGTTTTAATGACTCCAATCTTCTCTTGAGAATTATGTCATTGCTCCTTTTGACAGTTGTCTGGCTCTGGGATCACCTTCTTTTTGTATGATCTTGTATAGACAAGCTCTTGCTGCACCGACTTAAGTCACACTTTTGACACTTCATCTTTAGACATAGATACAACAAATGTGGAGCTTCTCTCATCCCTGTCATCTTCTGAAAGTCTTTGCCTTTCCCCTTCAGAGTTTTTCTTTCAATTGCCCAACTCACTTGTTTTCTATCCTTTGCCTTCAGCCCATTGTATTCTGAGCAATGGAGTCTTCTGTGGGCACCATGTCTGCTGCAGCCCACCCTACAAATATCCTTCCTGCCTTCTGTTCTCCTGGACCACTTTCTGAGGGAAAGGAGAATGAAGAATGAATGCACAGACTGTCATGTCACTATAAACTCAGGATTTTTAAAAAATTACAGTCAGTCAAAGCAAATGAGGTAACTTTCAAGTGTCAAAGTTCCCATAGTCCAACCATTTTCATCTCAAAGAGGGAAAAGGAAAACAGCAACAATACTATAATATCATGCATTGTAACAAAATAAAATCAAACAAATTATCCAAAGGATGACCACCAAAAAACTATTTTGTGTGTAGCTTTGTTTTTACTTATATACACATATAATTACAGCAAACTTCCCAGTTCTATCACTCCTAGTTTACACCTTTTCATGTAAGTCCCTATTTCTTTCTGTTCTTCCTATTTATGTTTTTTACAGTGCCATAATATTCCAGTAAATTAATATGCCCTAATTTATCCATCTGTCTTAGAACTGTTGGACACAAAGGTGATTTTTAAAAAATTTTTTCTACTGCAAGTAAAATAGCTGTAGGTATTTTTGTTCAGGTAGGTCTTATCTGTAAACTGAAGTCCCAGTAATGGTTTTGCTGGCTAATAGGGCATGAACTTTTGTTTTAGACTCCTTTTGGAAAGCAACTTAGAGTTAGTTTGCATTTTTTTACAATTCCATCAATAGTGTAAAAAGGAACGCTTTCTAATTTGAAGCTCTGCTGACTTTGAGTTGATGGGGGGAGGTGAGGGGTGGTTATTTTATTTTTTATTGTTTTATTTTTTATTAAAATGAATGTACCATTTCCAATTGAGAAAACACTTATTAAGCAACTCCCTAGTATAAGGCATTATGCTAAGCACCCTGGATACAAGGATAAAAAAGGGAAAGTCTCTGCTCCGTGGGAGCTTGCATTCTTCTGGGAGAATATAAAATATACATGAGTCTGTGTGTATATTTGTGGATATATGGAAACAAGGTAATGAAAGAAGGCATAATGGGAGACCAAAGTGGTACAGAAAAACTGAGGAAGGAGAGAGCACTGAGAGCTGGGGATATTGGGGAAAAACACTAGTGGTGTCTCAGCTGAGCCAGGAAGGAAGATGGAAGTGGTGAAAGGCAGAGATGTAGTTTTCCTCCCCTTGATTTCTGATTTCATTGGTATAAACAGTTTTCTGGCAAGGAAAATCCCTCTATCAGTGCAGATCTCAATCCATTTTGAGTATTGCTCAAGGAGAGTGGGTCAGTGTGTGTCAAGGGTAGGGCATGAAGCCGGACATTCTGAATCTGAGGCTAGATGTCCAACCATTACACCACCCTACCTCTCCAAATGGACATGGGAATGCACAGAAGTATGATGGGAAATGTTGATCTTGTGGAAGACCTAGTATTCTAGAACAACTAGGAAATCCCATTTTAGGATTGTCTTCATTTACATTTCATTGAAGATTAGAGAGTTTGAAATCTTTTAGTGTGCTTAGTAATAATTTCTATTTCCTCCTTCAAAAATGAGTTGTGTATGTCCTTTGGCAATTTCTCCATTGGGGAGTGGATATTACTTATATAGATACGTATCTTTAATTATAGATTCTGGATGCTCATCCTTTATCTGAACAGTAGGCTGGAAGTCCTATTCCCGTTTCTCATGGTGGCGTGGAGGTGATCCAAGCTTCTTAAAGGCTGTCAAAGCTGAGCACAAGACCTGGCAGATATTCTATTAAGCGGCAAAGGCTTTCAGTAAGGTCCTGGTGAGAGATGAATCTTGCTGCCTGAATACCAGCCTGGGTATTCATGCAGAAGCTCCTCTTCGGCAGCTGAGCCTCTAGCTGATGAATTCTTTGGACATGGCAACCCATGAAACAAAGAATTGTACAAAATACTAGGTTTTGAAAAAAAAAAGAACAGTCATCCTTAGTATCAAAAAGGGAAAGACTGAGAAGAAATCCACAAGTAGTACTCCATATGCCTAAAAAAACTTTCATGAGAGTATTCTTTACATATATTGGAGTTACCTTGATGAAATATGAAAAGGGAACAGGAATATTTACAGATCTCTATTATAAAAAATCATCTTTACATTTGGCTGAAAAGTGTAGAGATATCTCTGTGTGCATTGATTTATTATCAAAAAGCCTTAACCTTGGTCTGGGAGAGCAAAATTCATACTTGAAGGGTCTTCTTTAGCAAGATGTCCAAATGTGTATGTATAGGATATATATAATATATAAAATATCCAATATATCCTTATACCCATGCATATATTTATTTAAGATTATATGGAACTCCCTGATGAATTAAATCATAGAAATTACTTTATTTGATAATCCTCTCATCATCAAGTTCAAGTGAAACCTAAAAGGTGAAGCTATCTGGTCACCAGAAATGTCTGCCATCATCATGGGATATTTCCTGGGCAGCATCAATTTGAAAATGGGGTGATGAAATTGGCCACTTGCTTTTATTTGCAGATGAGATTGCACATTAAGTCACCAGATATTATATGTGCCTTCTTACTGAGATCAGTGGCCATTTGAAAGAGATCAACATAAAATCAACTTGGGGCATACCAAGTATGACAAGACAGCATCCCACTGAGTTGTTCTGTCAGTACTGCTGATTCACTAGGAGGGAGAAAAGCCTGGAGTGCATTTGGAAAACTGCACTGTTTTCAGCAATTCTCAAAACTCGCTTTTTGACATTATTCTCTCGGTGATTCTATGTACCTTGAAGTCATGGTCAAATAGGTTTTTAACTTATTTTAAAACAAAGTTGTAGGAACACCTAGGTGGTGTAGTGCATAGAGCACCAGCCCTGAAATCAGGAGGACCTGAATTCAAATCTGAACCCAGACACTTAACACTTCCTGGCTGTGTGACCCTGGGCAAGTCACTTAACCCCAATTGTCTCAGCAAAAAAAAAAGTTGTAGTTGATGCCATAGTGGCTATGGAGAAATGCAGAATGGATATCAGGTCATAATGAATTGCTCTTGGCTACCTGGTTCTCAGGATTGGTCATGAAGGATACCATTAGAAAATATATGATCAGAAATCGATGTGAAACTGTCAGGTAGTGAGTGAAAAAGAACACAGGCAGTCTCCTATCCACAAATTATTCAAAGACAAATAGAGATTCTCTGTGGACATGGACTGGCTAGGATTCCCATTATTGTATGGCTTCATCTTCACCAGAGAAAGGAATACTCACATCCCTGCGATTAAATTCATCCCCAATTCAGTGATTCAATCAACAAATATTTATAAGGCACTTACTATGTGCCATGCATTGTGCTAAGCCCTTAAGATGCAGGGACTTATGTGAAAACTGTCTATGCTCTCAAGGAATTTTCATTTTAACAGATGAGACAGCATGTACCGAGATGGAACCATGAGAAGAAATCCAGAGAGCTTCCCCTCTCCCCATCTCAACTTGCTTATAGCTGCCCATATAACAATGGGCTCCTAAGGAACAAGCATCAGGGTACTCTTCTACTACCCTCCCCCGGTCCCTGATACCTCTTTTCCACCAGGTACTGAATACCTTTTTCCATCTGGATGTTAGCTCCATTCTAGCAGAAGATAACTGAGAGCCTTGCCCCAGTCAGATCTTTAGAACCTGTGCCCCCTTCCCAACAGTCATTGCTCAGGGACGTGACTATCCACAATACTTAAATTATCAACTACAATTCTTCTATTAAGGTATTATACCACTAGAGCTACAACAGCTAGGTGATACTACAGAGGTAGAGCACCAAGCCTAAACTCAGAAAGACCTGAGTTCCAATGTAAACTGAGACACTTATGGTTGTGTCATCCTGGAAAGGTCACTTAACCTTGTTTGTCTCAGTTCCTCATCTGTTAAATGAGCTGAAGAAGGAAAGGGCAGGCCGCCAATATCTTTGCTAAGAAAATCCCAAATAGGATCACAAAAAGTCGAATACAGCTGAAACTGCTGAACAACATTCACAAAAGACCTTTTCATTTTGCCTGCCATTGCTCCCTAAGATCCAGGTTGCTACTGATGGTTTTTATCTTTGGCTCGAAGGCTGCAATCCTTAATTTTTAGTGTTTACGTAGATACCTTTAGCAAGCTGGGGAAGCCAAAAAGACCTCAGATTATGGGTGTAAATGTTTAGAAAAAAATTCATAGGATTGCATGGAGTCTTGCTTGAACACCCTTATTCTAAGGGGCAATGTGATAGCTCATGTACCATAAACACAAGATATTTTCTCCTACACCTCCTAGTGAAATGATATATGTGCATGTGTGGCAAATGCAACTTACAGCTCCTGCTAGGGTAGGACGTGCAAGCCATTCATCCTAAAATACTTGCTGATCTTTCCTGGAGTTCCTTTTCTCTATTGATCTCCAAGGATCTACTCTTTCTTCTCTGTTGACAGAGGTCCTGCTCTTAAAAGCTGCTTCTGCTCTTCAGAAACTGTCCTTTGTATCCATTTTGGATATAGATTTCTACTCCCTCAGTTGTCCCTGGTGTTTTCTTGAACACACAAACTCTTCTTAAACTTCGAGATGAGTTTTCTCTAAGTTGCCAGACACCATAGCTAATGGGGGGGGGGTGGTGGAATAAAATTATCTTCTCCCCCTTCTCACTCCATTTGAGAGGTCTTTTTCAAAATGTGCAGTTAAGCCTAGGCTTCTTAAAGTTTAACTGGTGTCACTAGGACTTCATTATTTACTCCTTTTTCTTATCCAATGATTTCTAATCCAATTGCTTTCTTTGACAATTTTGGTGAAAAGGGGGCATATATTATACAAAGATAAAGCATAGAGATATTTTTCTCCTTAGTTGACATCATTTTAACAACTTGAGTATGTTCTGGGTCTTGGTCTGGGAGTTTGTTAAAAATCAACTCTTCTCTATTTATACAAGTAGATAGATATATATATATATATATATATATATATATATATGTATGTATGTGTATATATCTGTATGTATAACTCATATATAAAAATCATATAAACCATGCACACACACACACATATGCACAAATTTCCTGAACAGAATCTGGTCCATAAGATAACTTAGGCTATGAATGGCATAATAGCAAATAGGATCATGTAAAAAAAATTAGCAGGATGGATGGATGGAGGGAGGGAGGGAGAGAGAATGAATATAAGGCAATTGAGTTGGCTGGAGAAGAGGAGAGTCCTAGCAGCTGGATGGTTCAGGAAAGACCTCACGTAGAATGTGGTTCTCAAGCTACGTCTTAAAGAAAACCCAGGATTTTCACTCATAGCTCTCCTCTGCCAATACAAAAGCACAGAAATAAGAAATTGAACTTCAGTGTGTACAGAACAGCAGGGAGGCCATTATAGATATGTAACAGTGTGTAGAGGGAACAAATTTGTGAGAAGACAAAAAAGCCGGGAGAGAGTCAGATTCTTAATAAAGTTCTTAATAAAGAACTTTAAATGACAAAACTTCTGTTTCTACTTGATGCTCAAAGTAATAAGGAGCCACTGAAATTTATTGAAGAGTGCCAGAGGCGAAGGAGGTAACATGGGCAGAATTGCACTTTATGGAAAAGACCTTATTGCATATGTGTAGGATGGATCATTCCAAAAGTAATGTAGGATAGAATGAGAATTGTGGTTGTATTTACTAAGAGGAGATAAATCATATAAGATGCTGTAAATAGAAATGAATGGCTTTGCTACATTGGAAAGGTCTACTTATATGGGATGGCTTTGCTACATTGGAAAGGTCTACTTACATGGGATGAATGAGAGTTAGGGGTCACTGAGAACTTGGGTGACTAGAAAGATGAAAGCTCTCAGCAGAAATCAGGAAGTTAGAAGAAGAGGTTGGTCTGTGAGAGGAGAGATAATGCATTTTCTTTGTACATATATTTGAAACATCTTTGGGAAATCCATTTCAAAACAGCCAATAGATGATATAGGACTGCATCTCGGAAGAGTGATGGTAGCCAAATGTAGAGATCTTGGAAATTATCTACATAGAATAATAAGGAAACCCAGCAGCTTATCAGCCCACCCAATGAGAAAAGAGAAGTTTCCAGGAACATCCTTAGGGTTGAGGGGAGCACCCAATAAATATGGAACATGAATCATGACTTTACCCTGTTCTCTAGCCTTTCATTTTTTATGTATTTTCAGTGTCATGCTCTCTGAACTTCTAAAGGATGAGGGTCAGAAATTAAAAAGAAGTTGTAGGGATGGAATAGCTGATGGCTGTGGTTAATACTCTACTCTTCTTAAGTCAGGTAAGGAAAAAAAACACAAGACAGCTGCTGGCTTTTCACATCTAGGCCTGGGAGGACTGTGTGGACTTGGCTTTTATTGAGGTATCTCTTGTAAGAAAATAATTGAATCTTCAAGAAAAAACATATTTGCTAAATGATACTTCTTTGGGCTATCATGTAAGGATTCTATCTGGACACTTCAAATTGTATCATGGCGGTTCATAGGTTTCTCTGTCTATTTAAAAAAAATGGGGCACAGAATTGAATTACTTTTTGTTGTTTGACTAGAATTAAGCATTGCTTCTTTTGGCTCCACACATTTCAGTTTGTCATGCCAGTACTTTGAGCTGTAAAAAATCAAATGGAGACACAAATAATTTCATTTATAAGCTTGCTTACTGCTCTGTAGTTTATCAGACCAGATATTAATAGTCTCCATTTCTTTCACCTCAGCTGCCACCGGAATAGAATTAAAGTCTTCTCTGTAGACAAAGGATGGGGGCATTAAAAACATTCATATATAGTAAATAGAGGTTGAATCAGTGATTTCATTGACTTGGAAAACTACCTTTTGAGGAAACTCCCTTTATCAATGTAAGCTGATATCTTTTCTGCCGCTTAATTTTATTTTATTTCTTTTTAAATTGATTTTATGTATCCAGAGTTACATGTAAAAACAATTTTTAACATTTGTTTTTAAAACTTTGAGTTCCAAATTCTTCCTCCCTACCCAACCCCCATCCATTGAGAAGGCAAGAAATTTAATATAGGCTATCCATATGTAGTCATGAAAAACATTTCCATATTAGGCATATTGTCAAAAAATATAGATGAAAAAACCTTCAAGAAAAATAAAGTACAAAAAGCATTCTTCTATCTGGACTCAGATCATCAGTTTTTTTTCCTCTGGGAATGGATAGCATTTTTCTTCTTATATCTTTCTGAAAAACACCTTGTTGCATATTGTAGGATGGATCATGCACAAAGTAACAAGGGGTAGAAGGAGGATTGTGGCTATGTTGATTGTATTAGGTAATTGTATTGCTGAAAATAGCCAAATTGTTTACTCTTACAATATTGGTTACAAGATTGCTGTTACTGTGTATACAGCATATTTCACCTTGCAACTTAGTCTGAGAAAACTGCCAAGAGTACTGCAAAGTAGAATAACTCATCTCACCTTACCCAGCAGCAGAACTGGGACTTGAACATGGATTTCCTTGACTTGGAGGCCAATATTCTATTAATTCAGCTATGCTACTTCTCTGATCAGTGTATGTAACATTAACGGGGGGCAAAAGGGGTACAGAGAGAGGGAGGACGAGGACTTTGGCCACTATCTAATTTGAAGATTCCTTAAAGCCCATTATGAAGCTTCTTTCTAGAGAACAGTAGTTCTCAAACATGAATCTGAGGGTACCTTTACGCTTTTAAAAGTTATGGAGGACCCTTCCCCCAGTAGCTTTTCTTGATGTGTCTTCTTTCCATCTATATTTACCATAGCAGAAACTGAAACATCTTAATATTATTAGGAAAATTATTTTGACTCCTCAAATCCCCTGAAGTCTGAGTCTCATAGTGGTATTTGGACTACACTTTGAGATCTCCTGCTCTAGCGTAAAAGTTTTTAACCTTTGTTGGGCCCTGGACTCTTTTGGCAGTCTGGGGAAGCCTTCTCAGAATCATATATTTAAAGGCATAAAATAAAACACACAGTGTTACAAAGGGAACCATCTATATTGCAATACATTTATCAAAAACAGTTAAAAACAAAAGTTCTTGAACCTAAGGTTAAGAATCCTGTTCTAGAGCAAGGATTCACTTAGTTAGTGGTGAAAGTGCATGTTGATGTACATTAATCTTGTACCTCTTGCTATATAACACGAGGAGAATCTAAAGTTCATTTTTATACTGTTATTCTTAAAACTAGGTTTAAAAATGGTTCTTTACATCTAGTGAAAAAGATGAATTCACTTTTTCAGCCACTGGTAAGAAAAAAATTCAACTAAAGGAATATATGTTGGCCCAGTCGGAGAGGTAACTTGATATATAGGAAGCATTAGTTATCGAGCAGATATGCCACGTGCTAGCTGTGTGTGACTGTAATGAAGTTATTTCCCTTTTAGGGACTGCCTTTGATTTCTAAAACCCTTTCCCATTCTAAAATTCTGAAGATAATTATTCATTTGGCTATGGTGTCTTAATGAGCCCAAGATTACCCTCGATGGCCAGAAGTTACTCACTCCTCTTGCTGTTCCTCTAACTTAAATTGCCCTCTTCCCCATTTCTAGATGAAAATCCTTCCCAGTCTTGAAGGCACAAATGAAGCCTTATCTCCCCCAGAAAATCTTTTCATCTTATCCACCTTAAACTGTTCTCTTCCCTTTTGGACTCTTAGCATTTCTAGCCTTAAGGGAAGTTAATATTTTATCATATGAATATAGGATTTACAGAGTAAGCATAGCTTCACTCCCCTGAGTTTAAAGAGGAACAATGGTATGATATCCCTATAAAGTGTGCTGCATGTTCTGATTATGTGCTCTTATATTGTTCTTGGTCCTCCTTGAATATTTGTCTCCTTTACCAACCTAGATGCTAATTCTGCTTGAAGTCGGCTCTGAAATCTCAACACTCTTGTGTCTCGCACAAAACTAAACTCATTACTGGGCACAAAAAGAGAGTTCTCAATACATTGGCATGTTTAGATCATCTAAGATGGCGTCAAGCCCAACAGATAGATACTAGGAACCTACTTCTGGGAGATGGAAGAACTGGCAAATTTTTGAACATTGTATGTTAGCCTTTTGTGGGATGAGAAGTAGTTTATTTCCTTTATCTAAGTAGTTGGTACTTTTAAGCTTCTTTTTGCATCTTTTAAGCTTCTTTACTGAGCAAAATGTGTCTCTTTTCTGCATTTGTGTCTTGCAATAAAGGGTGTTTTCCATACCATAAGGCAGAGGAGGGCCTCTTCTCCTACCTTAGACTGTGTAGTCTTGAGAAATGGGCTTGGGGTTTTGATCCTATATCATTTTTAGTTCTAAGTGTAAGGATCAGAGTCCTTACGCCAGGAATTCAAGTCATGGAGAGTTTGGATCCCAGGTTTCCAGTTTCCCATGTTTGATTGATTGATTGCTATAAATTCCCTATTTGCGAACTCTGAATTGAAGGGCATTAAAACTGAAAGAAGGAAGCCCTTATCCACAGTATAGCTGGTTGGTGCTGCCTAAAGAGTCAAAGCTAGTCTTTTCTAAAAGTTTTACTAGGTGCCCAAAATTCAAACTTAAAAGCAGTGAAAAGAGGGTTTGTGGTGTCCCTTTCTGTGAGTGGGCCATTTCATAATTTCAGGAGCTGATCTGTAGAAAATAGAATTTTTCCTCTGTTCATCTTTCTTCCACATCTTCTGTGAGATTTTTTTAATGTGCAATTAATTATTTTTGAAGTTTGTGGTAAGTCAATATCATTATCTCACAAATTTATGAACTTTGAGGCTATTGTTTTAATTAGTTGCTTTTCTGGTCCTCTGAAGCTTTTCAAATAAATTACATAATCTGCAAAAATGAATAATGTTGTCTTCTTCAGTTTATTTCTCATTTCTTATTGCTACTTATAGCACTTTTAGAATTATGTCTAATGCTGATGACAAGTTGGGGCAGTCTTGCTTTATTCTTCTATTCATAGGGAATTTTTCTAGTCCTTTTTTATTACAAGAGATGCAAGAATTGGGTTTTATTAAAAATGATCCCTTTATGTTTCTTAGAGTTGTCAGGATAAATGAATACTGTATGTTCCTTATTATATTAAGATTTTTTTTATTCCCTCAGTTTTTTCCTCCTTTTTTCTGTAAATTTTCTCCTTTTCCTTCATATTTGCTGCAGTTATTGTTCCAAGTTGGTGAGGGAGATCTTAGTTTAGATTCAACCTCTCCCTTGGCTATATTTCCTGGTTG
This sequence comes from Myrmecobius fasciatus, assembly GCA_023553655.1. Classification (NCBI taxonomy): domain Eukaryota; kingdom Metazoa; phylum Chordata; class Mammalia; order Dasyuromorphia; family Myrmecobiidae; genus Myrmecobius; species Myrmecobius fasciatus. The sequence goes on from JAJPUD010004501.1 coordinate 119,483, forward strand.
TCAATTCCCTACTCATTAGGCTGCTTAAAGTTTAATGTTTATTTGAAATAAATTGAAATCATGGGTTATAATGATCATTGGATAACTTTATGTAAATAACTTTTGGATAGAAAGATTTTGGAAGAGAAACCGAACTAATAGCTAGCTAATAATATAGGATTTTAGGCAAGAAGAGTTCTTTGTGTGTAGATAGAGCCCAAAGTATTAGGAAATATTGGAAATTCCAAACAAAAATCAATTTTTAAATTCTTCTCAAAGTACAGGCAAAGTATAATTGAGAAGTAAATGAAAGGAAGTGATTTCTGAATTATGTGAGTACCTGTTGATCTTTTGATCAGTCCCTTGTCTATCAAATGTGCCCTTCAGATTTGTGGCTGTATTTGTGGATTTTTTTTTATCCTCAGTAGTTGCAGATTTTAAAAGGATCATACCGTTTCAGCTTCCTGCACTGACAAATGTTCACACAAGTTCCACTTTGTTTCACATGTGTTAGATTTTGACAATTTTTGCCAAAAATATGGAACAAAACCTTTCCACTGAAAGATACAGCGAGAAAGTGTTAGAGACAAAGACAGAGATAGAGGAGGAGGAAGATGAAGAGAAGAAGGAGGATTCATTAAGTATTTACTATGTGTAAAATACTGGAGTTATAAACAGAAAAGCAAGATAGCCCTTGATTCCAAGAAGATCACATTCAAATGGGGAAAACACGTATAGAAGGGCTCAGCTCCAAGGCAGATGGAAAGGTCCTATGGTCTTTACAATGCAACAGCAAAGCAGATGGTAATGCATCATCCTGAATGTAATTTCCATTGGCAAAATCTCATAGGTTTCTAAAGCTATACCATTTGGTAGTCCCGAGGACTTTGGTGGCAAGCATTTTTCCCTCGGTCTTTAGTAGCTGTAATCTAGTGCATATCAACAGAAAAATTTCAGCTCATTAAATAAAGTAAACTCTGTTAGCCATTATGGAGAACAGTGCTTGCCTTCAAGCTTACTTTCTTTCTTTGAAGACAAGAAATACCCACGAATATTTGCCATCCATGAGGATATGATAATAGAGTAAAAAGTACATGCACAAATGATGTGAAAACTGAAGTCTTGAATAATTGCAAAACAAGGGAGTGCTTACCTAACCTTAGGTTTGCAGAAACTTTAGAGATGATACTTTCGAGCGAATCACATGTGACTGACCAACATTCAACTGAAACGTCTTCTAACTTTTGGTTTTTGCTCCAATACAAAGGATCTATTAATTTCATGAGATGAGATGTTTATTAATATTTGAGATAAAAGTCAAAATGTTGCATAACTTTGGAGCGCTCAACTAGAGACACCCCTCTTTTAAATTGGCATTGAACCATAAGCAGCTATCCTTTGGGTTTGCCCATTCATTTAGTTTTGAATTGACTTCATTATATGTACATTGTCTCACCCACATCTTTATTCCTTTTCCCTGCATAAAATTTTGTCAGAGGCTTTGCTAAATAAACTCTAGATATATCTATCTATCTATCTAGATATATCATGGTCATATATCTATATGTCTATTATATTTATATATCTATATGTATCTATGTATATCTACATATAGATATATATATAATAGACATATAGATATATGACTTACCTAGAGTTTACATATATCCACATGGAGATATATACTGCTGATTTACTACTTTAGTAAACCTCAAAAGGAAATTAATAATGAGTAAGATCTGTTATTCATAAAGCTATACTTGTTCTTCATGATCACTATTTCCTTTTTAAAATGTTCCCTATTACTTTAATGGGGAAGGGAATAAGCACTTATTAAGTGACTGCTATGTGCTAGGTACAATGGAAAGCACTTTACAAATTGTATCTCATTTGATCTTCACAACAGCCCTGGGAGGTAAGTGCTGATATGATCTCCATTTTATAGTTCAGGAATCTGAGGTAGGTTACACAGTTAAGTGCCTGAGGCTCCATTTGAATTCTGGTCTTCCTGACTCTTAATCAGGTACCCTATCCACTGTGCAACCTTGCTGCCTCTTATAAAATCTCACCAACTGAAATGTAATTTCATTTCTTCCATGATAGTGAATTAGGAAGAATGGATAGATGGGTTAAAAAGTAATCATGGAAAAAACAGATCTCCAGTCTCATCAACTCAACAGTATAGTACTGAATGGAAAAATCCATTTCTTTCTCCCCCTCCCACTATCTCCCCCAATCTTAACAAGTTTTAATAGAAAGTGTAAAGAACAGTGGATAAGGATATCCCTTCCATATCAAAATAGCAGAACCCTTATAACTGATGCTACCCCTCCCTTACCCAAAATGCAGAAGTTGTCAGCAACTTTCTGAGTGTCTGCAAGGATTTAATCCCCATACTATAAATTTAGTAGCTTTCTTAAGGATTACAAATGTCCCATGTCAGTTCCATTTTACTAGTAAAATACATTCTACTCCTTTACTTTGTTATACTGGTTTTACTAAGGAACAAAATCTGAAAGCTCTATAATCTTTGAAGATCTTCACTCTGAAGATGCAGTCTTATCAAGTCTCTCCCTTTCTTTCACCTCCTTCCCTATTTCTCTTTTTTTTCTCTCTCTCTCACATGCACTCATGCACACATACAAAAGGCCATATTTTTTCCCCTTTTTACATATTTATTCCAGAAATCAGAAATGGAATCATGGAGGAGGTAAGGATTTTTTCTTTTCTGGAGCTAGCAAATAAATATCCCAAAGATGATGCCTGTTGAGGAACTCTTCATCTCTTTCCTAAAAGCATCTTGGCTCTCAACTAGAGGAGCTCCTTCTCAGGGGTAGATTCTCTGTGGCCTATTCGTTTCTAGAGTACTTTACCGAGAGTGCCAACAAGCTCCCGGTTTCCACAATGATTGTAATGATCTGAACATCTGCCTACTGGGAGTGGAACTAAAATCAGTGAATCATTTCATAAAGGCTACTGCACAGTTGACAGGTATGATGATAAATTTCCCATTTGCTTCTGGGTCTTTTCAATTCTTCCTGTTTTGTCCCAGATTTTACCTCTGCTCTATTATTCAGGCTGGGTTCGTTCTATTGTTAGTGCTGTTCTTCATTTTGTAACTTTAATGTCTGCATTCAGATGGCACATTAGACAGTGGGGAGGCTACTGCATCCTATCAAATAAGCGAGTGCTTTGAACACATAAATCCTGGGAGTAAAAGGAATTTGAGTTGATGCGGGCATCTCGGGTGAGTTGCAGAACTCTACACAGGGGCCGAAAAAAGGCAAGGAAAACCAGCATAGCTCTGTCAGGCTGAGATTTTTAGATACAGGCCTCATAGGATGGAGAGTCAGGAAGGACGTTTTTATATCTTATATTTATATTTTCTTCTTACATCATCTGAATTACTGACTGTATTTTTCCCCACCTCCCATCGAATAACAATTTGTCAAAGAAAAAAAATAGAAGATGCAAGAAGGCTGAAAAAAATAGGCTAAACTGTTTAAACTTTCAAAAATGACCTTATGTGCAATTTTCCACACACATGAACCTCAGCTTCAGCAAAGAAATGAGGAAAGTAGCATTGGTATCTACCATTTGGGAGCCAAGTTTATTGGTTATAATTTCAGGTTGGGTTTGGATTATTATGGTGATTGTTCTTTTCATTTTTTCTAGGGGTTGTCTATACCCCATTTTCTTAAACTGTGTTTTGCCATCCCATATGGGGTTTTGTAACTGAATGTGGGGATGACACAATTATGATTTATAATTAATATTTGATATACTTACCCACACTCATACAAAAATTTCTTGGGCAAAAAGTACTCATGAGTGAAAAAAGTTTAAGAAGACCTATTCTATGCTATTTTCTTGATATTACTTACTTGACATCAGATCATGTAAGTCTTACCGTGCTTCCCTATATTCATTACTTTAGTAATTATATCATATTATAGTATAACAATTTGTTTAGCCATTACCCAATTTATGGACATCTACATTATTCCCAGTTCTTTACTACCACAAAAAAGGTGCTGGAAATTTTTTTTGTTTATGTGGAACCTTTCTTTTTGCAAATTGTGACCTTGGTTATAATCGGGCTATGTCATCTCTAGAGTAAGGGGCAGGGGCATTAGAGGAACTTTATTTACAGAATTCAAATTTGCTTTGCAGAATACCAACTCCTTTATTTTACAGAGAATGAGATGGAGGCCCATGAAAGGGGAGAGATTTGTCTTTGGATATGTTTGCATCAAAGAGCAGATCCAAATTTAAAACCTTGTTCTCTCATTCCAAAGCCAGTATTTTATCCATTATGCTCTAGTGCCTCTGGACAATTCTCTATAATAACCTCCCCAGTTTGAATAAAATTTTAAAAAATCAAATTAGTAATTAAGAGACCTTAACTATTCTATTTTATTGGTGTGGTTTAGTGTTTTTTTTTCAGTCATGTCTGTTTCTTTGTAACCCTCTTTGGAGAATTCTTGGCAAAGTGGTTTGCCATCCAGCTCATTCAGCAAATGAGGAAATTGAGACAAAGAAGATTAAGGAACTTGCCCAGCGTCCTACTGAGACCACATTTGAACTCAGATTTTCCTTTCTCCAGGTGCAGCACTCTGTCCACTGGGTCACCTAGTTGCCTCCTAGGCAAACTGAAGTTAATCTAAGTTTATACAGCTAGGAAGAGTCTAAGGCTACATTTGAACTCAAGTCTTCCTGGCTCCAGACCTGGTACTATCCCTACTCTACCACCATACCTGCCTTAGTTATGGTGAAATGTAATAAATTATTCATATGTCTTTTGGTAGCCTACTTCTTTTACAAAAATCTTTTCTAAAAACATTCTGCTAATATATAATGATTGTTACATCCTATATTATGGTATGCATATTTGATTCAATTAAATTCACATTGGCAAAATTTTATTAAATACTTCTTACATGCAAGTTTATAGTAAATACCCTTTTGTTGTGTGATTAAAAGCACTAGACTAAGAATTAGAAGGCCTGGTTTAAATATCTTGTTTACTCTTAATAGCAATTTGTAGTTCATTAACTACCTTCCTCGGGCCTCAGTTTCTTCCTCTGTTAAATGAGATGGTTGAACAAAATGCTCACTAAAGTCCCTGCTGTCTCTTGTGTTCTGCGACTCTTCTGTTTAGAGATTTTCAAGTTTGTATCAAATTTTCAGAAATAATTCAGATGACCTTTGCCCCATGCTTTAGATGTGTTTCTTCCATGATTCTGAATTATATTTTGACAAATTGAATCACCTTCTCCTATATTGGAGGAACTCTATATCTTGCCATATTTTTGTAAAAAAAAATCAATGGAACCAATAGAAAAATTTGGGACTTTATCACTAGCACTTAAGAAACAAATGTGCTTAGAGCACGACACTGATGGTTACCAGTTTACCAGAACACTTGATCCATGAAAATCCATATTTGCATAAGGGAATAATTATTCTCTTATGCAAATATGGACTTTTCATTCATGTGCATATATACATTGCTCAGTTTCACTTGCGACTTAAATTTACTTGCTATAGAATTTTTTTTTTAAAATATATGAGTACAGTTGAGTTGTGCTTGACATTTAGAGAAGATAATTCAAATTTTCTAGTGCAGTTCAGCCCAATTTTCAATTAAGGCTTGAACATAATTGGATTATACTCCCTCAAAATTAAGTACAGGTGGTCAAATATAGATGCAGTTGAGAGACACTCAAAATCTCGTGTCACTGTTTTCTGTTCATAATTTAATCATGCAATTAGAAAAGATGTTTTTTAAAATTTTACTCTATAGAAATCTATTTCATGTGTGCAGAGTTGTGACATTATTAAGGACAGATAGTTTGACTTGAAGTTGATTTTTAAAAAATTATTCTTTTTAAAAAAATGTTTTACTGACAGCTAGACAAATTAGTACATTTTCTAGAGCTGAAAATGTATGCATCATTCTGCATCTCTTGACTACCACATCACTAATGAGGGGTGATTCTTTTCCCATCAGATCCTCTGAAGTCATACTTTGTCACTGTTTTGATCAAGAATTATGGAAACTTTCAGTGTTTTCCATGACAATGATGTTGGTTACTGTGTAAATGGTTATTTTGGTCTGCTTACTTCATTCTCCATCAGGCCAGATCATCTTTCCAAGTTTCTCTTAATTCTTGATTTTGGAGAATTCACAGGAAGTTTGAAGTTCCAAAGTCTTCAGAGAATATTTTCCTTTTTATGATATGTGAATATGTATTATATTACATTCATTTTTTAAAAATTTTCATATACCATCATTTACCTGTTCCCCACTTGCTTTCACTTCTTTGCTACTGGAAAGAAAATTTGATCTCTTGTGTCTGCCTATTGGGGTGGTATTACTAGATCAAAGGGTATTTTAGCTGAATGACCTTTTAAAATAATTCTAAATTATTTTCTGGAATGGTTGTGGAAATTCACTATATTCACAAACAGGACATTAATATGCCTGTCTTTCCACAGCCTCTCTAATATTTATTTTCATTGTTTATCACCTTGCCAGTATAAATGGTATGAAGTGAAAACTCAGAGTTCTTTTAATTTGCATTTTCCTTAATATTAGTAATTTGAAGTTTAAAACATTTCCCTTTATTGTTAGTTTTTATTTATTCTTTTCAAAACTCCCTATTTTTCTTTTATTTGGGGAATGATTCTTGCCTTTCTAAATCTTGGATATCTGAATTTTATCAGAGATATTTATTGCAAATATATTTTTCACTTAACAACTCTTCTAGGTCTATCTAATTTGTCATTATACAGAAGCCTTTCAATTTTATGTAACAAGAATTGTTCACTTAAACTCCTTCAGTTACCTCTATCCCTAATTCAGTTAAGAATTCTTCTCTTAATCATATTTCAAGGTACCGCCTTTCATTTGCAATTTTTTAATATGAGAGTGCCAGTTAAAGGTTGGACCAGTCGAAGGAAAAAGACATTGAAATTTATTAGAGAAACTCTTTTAGCTCTAGAGGAAGCACTCCATACTTTAAGAAGGACTTGGCACTTAAATAGCTCACCTACATATCCAGCTAGGTGACGAAGGAGATATAGTGCCAGACCTGAAGTTGGGAAGATTCATCTTCTTGAGTTCAAATCTGGCTTTGGACACTTACTAGTTGTGTGACCCTAGGCAATTAGTCCTGTTTACCTCAGTTTCCTCATCTGTAAAATGAGTCAGAGAAGGAAATGCTGAACCACTCTGGTATCTTTGCCAAGAAAACCCCAAATGGGGTGACAGAGTCGGACAATGGAAAACAACTGAATAGCAATACTACTTATGAAAAGTCCAGGAAATAGTACATCTGCCCCTATATCATACATACGTTTGTTGTGAGCCAATTACTTGCATAACATCTCATGAAAATTTGGGAAGTGTAACTGAGAAAATGACTCTAAATAAAGGCAGGATACCTCACTAGGGCAAACATGATCTGAACCAGAACTGCTGTCCAATAATTGAGGCTTTATTTTTCCTCCCTCCTACTTATAACAATCAACTTTAGATATGAGACTGAGCAAGTTGAAGAGGAAAAGTTAAGGATTAGGCACTCATCAAAAACTTTGTCCAGAGGGTCTAGTGGTTCCACATGTCCAGTAGAGATATTATTTATACCCCATGAAGAAATTGGAAAACCTGTCCAGCCTAACCTAAAAGCAGTTGTGACCAATAACTGACTATTTATCAGGGTCATCCTTTAATTTTTATGTCATGAATCAATTTGTACTTTGCTATCAAATAGGATAGAAGATACTGATCTAAGCCTAATTTCTGCCAGATATGTTTTCAGTTTTCCTGACAGTATTTTTAATTAAAGTGACTCTTTTACTCTACTAGTCAAAGACATTGGGTTCATAGGATGACTGTGTTTATTAGGTTTGGGCTTTTGTTTAGCCTCTTCTGAGGATCAGTTTTTTTTTTTTCTGTTTTTTCAACCAGGGATAAACAATATAGTTTATATTGTTTATATTGTATATATTATATAATGGTTAGTGTTTGATAGTATAGTTTCAGATCTGGTAATGCTAGGGCCTATTTCAAGCCAGATGATTTTTATTATAATTTTGTCTAGTTATGAAAAGCAACCCCTGATTGTTTGGCATGACACTAAATTGATAAATCAATTTAAGTTGTGCCATCATATTTATTTGGAAGGGCTTTTTTTATTAAAATAATGTTCTTTCCCAGAATCATGATCTCTGTAGCTCTCAATATGATAGGTCAACTGTAATGTGATTCTTTTTTATTAGTGGTGGTACCCAAGCCATGAAGAGTAGTGAGAACAAAAGTATTTCACAAGAGAAATGTAAACACTGTTTTATGGGCTTTATGAAGCTTACAGCATGTTCTTGAGGTGGAGACGGATCATCAAAAGGCTTTAAAAAGTTGAACAGAAATAAAACCTTTCTATTGTCCCTTGTTCCTATCAGTCGTGCTCCTATCCTCCTTCTATCTATGTGAAAGAAAGAAAGCAAACTATTTTCTTATTTTCCATTTTTTAACCACAGTGAAGTGGAGCAGTTTTTTCAGGTTTTCTGAAACAAGAACATCTTATAAAGAAATACTTCAAATCTACATGCACAGTTTTATGTGTTAATTTCTAATGATTGTGTTTTGAATCATGTGGAATATTAACTATTAATAGAGCTAGAGAATGTGGCAAAAATCCAGCTTCCTTCAAATTTCTGTTTAATATGCAAAACTAAATCCCTGCCTATTTCCTTCTTTCCCATGTTCTTGCAAATCTCTTCCACCTCCTCAGCCCCACAAAGGTGCTAAGAATGTATATTATTTCTTTAATTTGGGGATGGGCAAATTAATATAGATGGTTTCCAGTGATAGCCCAGATAACATGAAGAACGATTTCTTCAAATTAATCTTCGCCAGCAGGCTATGACATTTGGGTCATTAGCCCCCATTTCTCTCTTTGTTTTCCTGAGGCAATGGAGGTTAAGTGACTTGCCCAGGGTCACACAGCTAGGGAATGTTAAGTGTCTGAGGCCAGATTTGAACTCAGGTCCTCCTGACTTCAGGGCTGGTGCTCTATCCACTGCGCCACCTAGCTGCCCCTAGCCCCCGTTTCTCAAGATGCCATTGCTGCAGTTTGGAATTTAGTTTCTAGGCAAGATTCTTCTACCCTTTTGGTAAAAAGTTGAAAGAAAGACAAAAATGTTTGTATTGGAGCTGAAATATAGCTTCCTTCCTTTATTTTCTTTCTTTTTTGATTAAAACTGTTTATTTTCAAATATATATATATATATATATATATATATATATATATATATATATATATATATATGCATGGCTAGTTTTCAGCATTTACCCTTGCAAAACCTGTCTTCCAATTTTTTTTCCTTCCCTTCCTCTATCCCCTGCCCTAGATAGCAAGTAATCCAATATGTTAAGCATATGCAGTTCTTCTATACATATTTCCACATTTATCATGCTGCACAAAAAAAATCAGAACAAAAGAGAAAAATGAGAAAGAAAACAACAACAAAAAAACAAGAAAACAAAAAAAAGAGTGAAAATACTCTGTTGTGATCTACACTCAGTTCCCACAATCCTCTCTTTGGGTGCAGCTGACTCTCTTCATCACAAGACCATTGGAACTGGCCTGAATCACCTTGTATAGCTTCCTTTCTAAAAAGTCACTGCCCAGACTTAGGCCCAGAGCACATCTATCCCAGGCAGTTATATCTTCAGGCTGATCATAGTGTCTTCTACTACTGACTCAAAAAATTACAAACTCTTCCTCTGCTTCTGTTTTGACTTTTTCCTGCTTTGGGATAGGTCAGTTGGAAAGGAAGAGTCTGTACCTGTGATTCCATCAGTGTAGGGAACTCTTCATTAAGGAACTCCCTCCACTGATGTAGAGCAGCACCTTGTCTATTAGAGTATGCTGTTTCTCCCTCATATATTATATGAATTAGCTTTCTTGCAATTGAATTATACCCCAGAAATCATGGATAGAGGGAGGAAATAGAGGGAAAAAAATAAATATGGCCCTATTCTATGTGTTTTTAAGGACATTGTTGTTGAATTATTTTTCAGTCCTGTCAGACTCTTTGTGACCCCCATTTGGAGTTTTCTTAGCAAAGATACCGGACTCGTTTGCCATTTCCTTCTCCAAATTGTCTTACAGACAATGAAGAAACTGGGGCCAATAGGGTTAAGTTATTTGCCCAGGGTCACACAGCTAGGAAATGTCTAAGGACAGAGATGAACTCAGGAAGAGGAGTTTTCCCTGCTCGAGGCCCAGATCTCTATCTACTATAATACTACTTGGTTGCCTTTTTAGGCAGTAGGCTCTTTTAAATTGATACCTCAAATATTCCTATGCTAAAAAATCTTCTCATTTTCACGCTAAGAACCAGATTAGCGCCTAGTGCAATAGAGGATGAAATTATCCTCCAAACATCGTTACCATTGTGATACTTTAAGAAACCCAGCGCTGCTTGGTGTATCCACTTCCGTCCAGGAATAACTGTTATTGTTTTCTCTCTAGTCTCTAGTTTCTTATTGGTTCAATGATAATATGACATTAAACAACTAGAGATGTTGCCTTAAATATGTGTATATATCTATGTATGTCAATTGAGATCTTAACAGTAGCATTATGGACAATGGATTTTTAAAAATAAACTTATAGGTGAGATATTATCTTTTTGGAGAGCTAAGACTGAACGTTAAACTATCCTAACTTCATTCTTCTTGCAAGTAAGAATTGAAGGCTGGGTGACCATTCCATAACTTGGGCCAGATCAGGAATCTTTAACTAATTAATTTTATGTATCAGTTTATTATTTTAGTTATTTATTTAAATTAATTAATAATTAAGCCACAAATTTGTTTAATTTTCTATCCTTGCATTTCAGCATAATTGGCTTCCTTTGTAATTCTGTGTATCTTATTTTATGCCTTTAAAACTATTATTTTGAGAAGGTGTTCATAGACTTCACCAGCATGCTAAGTAGGGGAGGAGAAGCAGAGTGTCTGTGACAAAAAAGAGTTCAGAATACCTAGGCTTCCTGGGCACAGGGGTCACCCTCAAATCTAAATTCCTATGATTTTGTGGGAAAGAAAAAGAAACCAAAATAAAACATTGACCAATCTACAAAGACATTTTAACATTTGAGTTGGGTTTTAAGAGGGAGAACAGTATATTTAGGTCCAGTCTATCCCCAGGATTCTAGTTCTATCCCATCATTCCATTTACCTGCAACTGATGGACAGCTCCATCTGAATATTAAACTCAGCCCATGCAAAAGTGCACTTGTGATGTCTAACTCCCTAAAGCTGCCCCTGCTCCAAATTCCCTGTTTCTATTAAGAGGACCACCACCCTTTTAGTCACCCACATTTTTAACTTGAGAGTGATCACATTGACTTTCCCCTCCAAATTGTCTCCCATATTGTGTCATTTGCCAAATCTTGTTCATTTTGTCTTGACTCTGTTTGCCACATCACCTTTCTCTCACATTCATCTTATTTCAAGTTCTATTCTCTTTTCCTGGACTATTATAATAGCTTCCATAATCAGTTACCTTGCTTCCAATCCATCCTTCCAAATCTATCCTCCATATAGTTGCCAAATTTTCTTCCTGAAGCACACATCTCACCGTATTATTTTATTCTCAAAACCCCCCCCCCAAAACTTCACCTTCCTATTGCTTCTAGGATAACACAGAAACTCTTTAGACTAGCATTCATAACCCTCTATAATCTGGTTTCAGTCTGCCTTTCCAATCTTTATTTTATAGTACTCTTCTTTATGCACATCAAATTTTTATTAATTTAATATTTTTAATATTTTATTTTTTCCAATTACATGCAACAATTTTGACATTCTTTTTCCTCACATTTTGAGTTCCATATTCTCTCTCTCTCTCTCTCTTTCTCTCTCTCTCTCTCTCTCTTCTGTACCCCCTCATTGAGAAGGTAAGCAATAGGTCATGCAAAATACATTTCCCTGTAAGCCATACTGTGAAAGTAAGCAAAAACAAAAAAGTCAATAAAAAGTATCTTCAATCTGCATTCAGGCTCCACAAATTCTTTCTCTGGATATGGATGACACTTCATCACAAATCCAACAGAATTGTTTGGGATCACTGGTTTGCAGAGAAGAGCTAAGTTACTCACAGTAGATTATCATGCAGTATTGCTATTATAGTATGGAGTAGTCTCCTGGTTCTGTTCATTTCACTTTGTTGATATCAGGTCATGTAAGCCTTTGCAAGTTTTTCTGAGAGTCTCCTTTTCATCATTTCTTATAGCACAATAGTATTCTATCACAGTCCTATACAGTAACTTGTTCATCCATTTTTAACATCTCCTCAATTTCCAATTTTTTTGCCACCACTAAAAATGTTGTACATATTTTTGTACATATAGATCTTTTTACATTTTTTGTTTTACTTTGGATTATAGACTGAGTAGTGATATTGCTTTGTCAAAGGGTATCCTAGCTGTGTGACCCTGGGCAAGTCACTTAACCCTAATTGCCCCACCAAAACAAAACAAACAAAAAAACACAAGAATATATGCTTCTTCCACCCCCCCCCACTTAGCAACAAAAAAATAAAAACACAACATGAAGCAGTAAGGGTCCTGAACTTGGTGCTTCCTTGTTATTGTGAGTTTTTTGGATGGTGTGGGTTTGATGAAAAAAGGGTGGCCTTTCTATCAGGCCTGAAGAATGTGAGCACTCAGAGTAGTGCTGCAACTAGCTGCTTGGATGAATTTGCATAGGGAGAAAGGAGGATTCACCAACCCAACCTGTTACAGTATTACATGAGAGCCCCAAGTGGGTTTCCCCTTGGTGGAGTCCAAATCAGAATAGAACTATAAGTTTGGTGGACTGCCTTGGGTTCCTATGTCTCAGAGCTGCTCTCCTCACAATCCTGAGTTTGGTCCCTTCTAAGAGGAGTACAGGTCACAGTAAGGTATATATGAGGTTATGAGTTCTTCAGGATTCTGGGAAAAAGTAGGTCTCAGCTAAGAGAGAGGAATATTACATTGGTTTTGAATAAATTATGCCGAGTCCTTTGTTTAGTAGTTTCTGCATTGTTTCTGGGTTCCTGTGAATTTTTTACACTGCCTGTGTCTTCTGTGAAATCTGTCCTGAAGCCAATATGCGTGTTGTCACCTTGAGTGCTTGTATGAGGAGGCTAAGGATTCTGTGTACCCATTTGTGGAGACCTTAGCACTGGCTACATTCTGCGGTTTTCCAGGTTAAAGTTTGATGTGGTCCAAACAAGTCAAAGTATGTGATATATATGAGGTTCTACCCAGTGTCAGCCCTCATTCATGTTAAGTACAGAGCTTGACATTCTATACTGCGGGCTGCACATTTAAAATATTCAGGCTGAAAAATTAGTTTCTTGGGATTCAGAAGCAGTTAGAGGCAGGAAGGCAGGACACTCAATCAGCTGGGAAGTTAGTTCAGACAAGGAAACTGGTGTTCCCTGGGTTTAGTAAAACACTGGCTTGGATAAATGATGATGGGTTTTGTGGTTCTTTGGAATTGCCAAGATTTCATCAGTGAATTATATCCTGATTCAGCTCTGAATAATGTATGTTTTTATTGTGTCCTCCTCCCACTCTTGGAGTGATTTCCAAACATGAATTCTGACTGTGGCTTTCACAATGAACACTTATTCAGGAGCCACCATTTACCCATTTGTTCTGACCAAATGTACTTGTTGGGAGGTCAGCGATACTTGGAAATTGCTCCCAGAGAAACCAATCATCATCAAGTTTTATTGCTTTTGTATGGTATAAAGTGCTCCCAAATCTACAACATCAACAACAATGTGGTATCAGCCACTTGATACAGAAGCATGTGTTGGCTAAGTATCTGTCTACATGATAACTGGGCTGCGTGCTATACAGATAGCCATAAACAGCAGTGGATACGTGTCCTTTCAGAACTTCCAATCTAAGATCAGCAGCAATGCGGACTCTACACACACACACACACACACACACACACACACACACACACACACACACAAATACAAAAAAAAATCCAAGCAATGTCAAAGTGTGGGGCAACAGAACCATTCCAGAGGCAATTCAGAGGATACTTTCAGAAGGTCAGTTCTATTAGCAGCCAGCATAGGTCAAACATTTTGCAAATGCTGATTAAAGTTCTCCTACATCAGTTGAACTGTGCTAGGTACTGGGGGAGTGACAAAGGAACTGCTAAACATTTATCCAAAGAGCAGAAACTAAATGCCATTATACATTTGGATGAGGAAGAGATGTCTCCCAATGTGGGCATCTGAAAAGGGAGAAATAGTCTTTGGGCTAAACCTGGCACAGTGGGCAAAAGACAGAGGAAATGGCCTAAGCTGGGGTGAAGTAAGAGTATACCAAACTTGCATGAGAACCAGAGATCAGGGTAATTGGACTTGACTGCAGCAGCAGGAAGTAATGACTTAGAAGTCTTGGTCAGTCCATACAGTGGACAGGGATTGGAGTTTCCAATATGCTGACTGGGTTCAAGGTTCCAGCTTGTATCTCACTTCTGCTAACTCAGTCCCTGACATGTTCCCTTGCGTGCCCTTAAATTGGTTCTCTGATTCTCTGGTGGGACTCGACTTCTGCCTTGGCCTGTTGGGTGCCCCTAAGGTCTGGAATCCTGGCTTCTATAGCTGTGCTACTGGTACCTGATACCAGCTCTTCCCTGATGCTGAATGCCTGGCTACTTGCCTGCCTGGACCTCAGCTTGTTGCCTACTGCCAGGCTTTCTGGATACTATACTCTCCCCATCTGTGACCTGCTGAACTTACCTGATACTGATTACCTGCCAGATTTGCTTGTTCGGCCTGCTACTGTGAATGGCTCCTATTCCTTACCCTGCATTGGTGACTTTGCATGAGTTGTAGCTTTTGCTGGCCTGTCCCACTGCTGACTGAGACGGCAGTCTGAATGGATGAATCTTGAATTGTTCTTGTACATCATTTTGCTTTTGATTCACTACATCTGGTGGAAGACAAGCCTTCTGATTTATATTTGAAATTTCTATTTGTAGATGACTACAGCTCCTCCTTTCCCTTCAAGTGCTCCTTTAGCTTACCAATGAGATAAGACATTTTATAAACATACAGAGTTAAGCCAACAAGCATTTTTCCAGCCATATATATGTGCCAGGCTGTGGATACAAAGAAAAGCAAAAATAGGATCACTGCCCTCAAGAAGCTCATAGTCTCATGAGGGAGGCAGTATATAAACAATTATGTGAGATTTAAGACATATTGAGAGTAGATGGAAGGGATTCTGAGAAGGGGGAAATGTGCCATCATTTTGTCATGTTACTGAAATTTCAGTGGTGAGGTGTTTAAATTTTATTTTTATTTATTTATTTTGTGGAAGCAATTGGGGTTAAGTGACTTGCCCAGGGTCACACAGCTAGGAAGTGTTACGTGTCTAAGACTAGATTTGAACTCAGGTCCTCCTGACTTCAGGACTGGTGCTCTATCCATTGCACCATCTAGCTGCCCCTCAGTGGTGTTTTAAGGCATCATATTAATTGATCTTTATGATAACGATGGTAATTAAGTGCTATAAATATTATCCACATTTTACAGATAAAAAATTGAGGTACAGACTGGTAGAAAGACTTGTCAGGCTTCATACAGCTGATATTCTCATTGATATGGTCTTTCCCTGCAGTGATCCAGCTCCCAAGGCCATCTGCATCTGCTCATCTTGTGAGCCTCTCAAACACATCCTGACCACTGGTTTGTCACATAGGGCCTTACTTATATTCTCCCCACATTGGCAGGCTGTCTGGAAACTGCTCTTAGTATGGTATTTTTTGTTTATTTGGTTTGTTTTTTGCTAATTTATTTCTTGGATGATATCCTTTTGATTTTCCTCATAATTCCTTTTTTTTTTTTCATTTTTGGAACAAAGCAAGCCAGATATCACAGCCACTAACTTTGAGTTCCTCATAATTAATACCTTGGAAATAAGTGCATAAAAAGTATATGGGAGCAGGTTTTTCAGCATTTACATATTTTGTCAATTGCAGTATTAGGTGAGGCAGAAGTGAGATAGAACACTTCCTACCAATTATGTCCTTTATGTAGCTATCACAAACATATGCAAGGATCCCTTGTCTTTTACCTAAAATCAAAATGGAAATGGAAAGCTATAATAATAATAGCTCGTACTTATATAAAGTGTTTTGAGGTTTGCAAAACATTTTACATTTTATCTCTTAATTCTTATGACAAACCTTGTGAGGTAAGTGTTATTATGTCCATTTAACAGATGAGGAAACTGAGGTAAATATCTGAGGCAAGACATGCCTTCTTGATTTCAGATCCAACACATTATCCATTATACCTCTGTTAAAAAGAAGATTGTTTGGGTTTTCACCCTGATTAATGAGAGAAAAGTCAAGAAAAAGGGAATTAAAATGAGTTTATTAAAAATATATTAAGGTAGCAACATGAGGGGCTGATCACTGGAGACCATCAAGGGATTCAAGATGGAGCCACCTCTTGAAATGAGATAAAGACAATTGGGATAGGTCCACATCAGCAAAAGGGAGTGTACCATTGCGTCTCAGGTTCTCCCCAATTGAGGGCAAGTGATGAGCTAACAGGTAACAGATGACCTGGAAGTGATACCCATCCAACAGGTAATACAAAAGCTGCAGATTGGGTGATATCTCCTCCAATAAACCTCCCTCATCATTGATTGACAAGAAAAACTGAGAACAATGGTGTCACTGAGTCAGCATAACTTTCAACACCACCTAGCTGCCTAGAAATCTTTTTATTTCATATTCTCTCTCCAAGGCTATTTATCAGTTTTTAAAGAATTGATAAATCTTAATTACAGGCACAGATTACCTATTCAGTTTGTAGATCACTTGAGCTCTGGTTTCTCTTTTTTCCCCTGACTGAACTTTTTGGGTTCTTCCCAGTTCACTTACAACCATTAATGGAAAGGAAACACAAGAAATGGGGTGACCTTGCATTTTAGCTACCAGCTCACAAATGTGATTCCTAGTTACCAGAGGTGTTCCTCCATACTTCTCTTCCCCCACCTTTAAGAAGTGTTCTTTGTTCCAGCTTTCTGTTGCTCTGAAATGACTGGTTTTCCCTCATTGTTTTGCTGATGGCACTTATGTCACATCTAATTTAATCTAGTATGTAGCACTTCATGTGCTCTTCACTCTCTAGGACTGCCACAAGGCTTTTTTCCCCTTCCCCAAAATCTCTCTTGAATAACTTCTGCCCATAATTGACCTAATTTTCTTAGAGGAAGTACCTTATATCTGGATCTAGATCCAGAATCAGAGATTCGGCTTTTCTGCTGATTAGCTCTGCCCACTTGGGCATCAGAAGGTGTTCTTCTCAGGGCTTCAGATTCCCCTCCCAGAGTGTAGATTCAGCTTATCTCATAATGTTCTTTATTGTTCCACCTGTCTGACATCATCAGGGAAATTGGAACTCCCCACCCCCAGAGAGAGAGCAGGGGTCTTTTATTTTACTAGATTTGCATGAAGAAGCATTTAGTTATTTAAAAAAAAAAACAAAGCACAGGCTGAAGAGCTAGAAAACTGGGATTTTAGTCTGGACCCCAATATTGACTGTGTAAAACTTCTGTGTGACAGCTTCCTCATTTATCAAGGATTAAAGTACCTGTCTTCCCTACTTTTGGAGGTGGTTATGAGGCACAGTCAGGATAATAAACATGACAACCTCTTTTAGAAGAATCTTTTTTCCCATAGTGCCTAATATGGTGCTCTATTTATAGTAATAGGATCTTTGATATAGAGCTGAAAAGAACCTTAGATGCAATCCAGTCCAACCCCCTCATTTTACAGGTGACCCAGAATGGTGAAGGGACTTGATCTGGGTCTCATAGTTAGGAATTGTCTGAGGCACGATTCAAACCCAGATCCTCTAAGTTCAATTCTTTATCTCCTATCCTTAGCACTGACCATGGAACAAAAGGAAGTTGAATGATGTTTTGGGCTTGTCTTTGAAAGTCTCTGAGTCATAACATCCCATTCTACCTCACCTTAGCATGGACAACTGAATCTTCAGAAGCATTATCATGTATTCAGCCTTTAAAAAGAGAGCTTTGTTTCTTAAAACTTGAGCTTTTAAATATCAGCTGTCATTTCCTTGAGGAGAAAAAAAAAACCATTTATAACTGTTTCAGATGGCCTAGCTGATGATGACTCCTTTGGGGAAGAGCCTTTGTTATTCCCCATGGCGCTTTGTATTTATGACACTAGTAAATGTTCTTTGACTGACTGGCCAACTGACTCTATATTTGTGTTCAGCCTGAAATATCATCTTTTTTCCCCAAAACAGCATCATAATCTACTCTAACAACAGAGAAAGAAGCAATGAGGATGAAAAACACACATGGATCTGGAGAATAATATGTAGGAGCTTAAGGGCTTCTTCTTCTAGACCAGAAATAAAGTTGTTTTAAATTTTACTTCTCAGTCCCATGTGTAGTGAACTGCAAAGAATATTCCTCCTTCTATTTGGAACCTTTTTTTTTGTTTGCCTCCCCCCAACAGTTTGTCCTAGTCCACTTTTCCTGGTCTTTTTTTTTTTTACAAATAAATTTTTATTGTTAGTTTTTTTAATTTTAATATTACCTCCATTTATACTGTATCCCTCTTCCCACCCCCTCCTAAAAAGTCATCCCTTTTAAGAAAGAAGAGAAAAACTTTGGCACAACTAATAAGTCTGACATCACATGCAAAGTTTCATCCCATGCAGGCTCACCTTTGGAAAGAATCAGGGGGAAGTATCTTTTCAGATCTGTTCTTTAGGAGCAAGATTAATGTGAAATCTGTGTTGTATTCCCTCTCCCTGGTTTTGTCCTTGTTACTTTTTCATCTCTATTGTTATAGTCATTGTATTTATTGTTTTCTTGTTTGTACTGATTTCACTCTGCATCCATTTTTATCAGTCTTTCCATCATACCCACCATTTTTTATAATACAACATTCCATTAATTTCATGTTACGCCACATTTTTTTCTTTTCCTCAGTCCATGGATATTTACTTTGTTTCCAGTCCTTTGCTATAGGAGAAAACAATGTTACTCAAAGTAGTTTGTTATATATTGAAGCTTTCGTTTTTGTAATGGACTGCAGCATATTCCCAGTGCTGGAACCTTTGGATTCCATATGGACATTTTAGTTTCTCTCTATACGTGTTTCCAAACTATCTTCCTTAATAATTGGACCACTGCACAGTTCTTCCAAGAATTCATAGTGTATCCATTTTTTATAGTTTACCAATTTGTTCAATGTATATAGTGATTCAGGGTTGTTTTGATGCACTTTTTTTTATCATTTTTAGTAGATTGATATGTTTGCAATTCTTTGGGAACTATTTTGTTTATATCTTTTGGCCATTTATCTTTTTTAATAGTTTTTATCAATTTTTACATGATTTTGTTTGATAGATTTTAAATTATTTTTTTAATGAACAATTATTTATTTTCTCTTGCTAAGGGAAGAAGAAGAAAAAAGAAAAAAACTCCTTTCCACAAATATGCATAATTAAGCAAAACAGATCCTACATTGCCTATGTCCAAAATACTCATTCAAAAGGCCATCATTCTTTTATCTTGAGTCATCACCCTTGTATCTGGGTGAATAGCATTCTTTATGATAACTCCTTTGGATTCAGAATCATGGTGGTCTTTGTATTGATCAGGATTCTTGTATAGAAATATTTGGTACAGAGTTTATTCCCAATCTCCCATTTCTTATCTTAGTTGCATTAATTTTGTTTGGAGAAAAAAAAAAACAAGTTAGCCAATTTCACATAATCTGACCATCTGTTTTATCTTTGGTCAGGAATTTACCACAAGTAGTAGTATGAAAAGTACTTGATCTGCTTTGATTTGACCCTTTCTTCCATATTCACGGATTGAAGCTGTTTTGAATTTGTTGTGTTATATGGTGGCTATTTGTCCTTCATTCTCAAAGTCGATTATCAATATCAGGGAAGTGATGCCATGATGGGCAAGTGAATTAGATTTAAGTAAGGGAGGGCTATGCAAAGTCACCAGCTCTCTTCCAGAGCCATCTGGGTCCAGTGATCAGATTTAAATGAGGATGATTGGAGATGACCCTGGGTGCAATGAGAGACCTTGGCCTTTTTAAGGTAAGGTCTTTCCCAGGTCTCACTTGTACTAAGGCAACACCCTATCAATGATTAAGGCTAGGTAAGAAATGAGGCAGGGAATGGCTTCTTTTACCTAGTCCAAAAATAGACAGACAAACAAATCAATTAAGCTTAGGCATAAATAAATAGATAAATGAATGAATAACTAGGAATCAATCTGTGAGGGCAAGACCCTCGGTGTTTGTGGCCAAAAGAACAACAATTGCTATTTACGTTCACTCTGTGGAAATCAAGAGTGGAGGAGCACATCATTTCTGGAAGACCTAAAGTGCCAGCATGAGGAATTAAGATGTGATGGATAGCCATCCCAGATGTTGGTTTGAATCTCATTCTGACTAGACTGCTTTCTGGTTTTCTCAGTTCTCCTCAATTACAGAACAATTTCCTATATAATTTGCATTTAGGTTTATCATATTCTGGGCTTTCTATCAATCATCATTCACAGAATAATTGAACACTTACTATGTGCTCTGAGGACTGAGGATATAACAGAAGGCAAAAATGGGGTCCCTGCCCTCCACAAACTCACAGTCTAATCGGGGAGAGAAGAGGGAAACAACTAAATATGAACAAGATTTAACCATAGTAAATTGAAGATAATCAACAAAAGAGAGACACTGGGATTAAGGGGGACTGGGAAAACTTTCTTGCACACTGATTTCATGCTACTCTCTTTCATTGCATGCTGATTTCCACACTGATCACCTACTTGCTTTTCCTCATATTCAACTTTTTATCTTGTTTTATCTTTCATTTCAGTGCTTTTGAGATGGCATCTCCTGTACCTGCAATGTTCTTCTTCCTCAACTTTGCCTCTTGATATACATAAATTTCTTCAAAGCTTAGTTCAGGTGCCACTGCGTGTTTGAGGCCTTTTCTCATTCCTCTACCTACTGAGAAACACACACACATACATATACTTGTACATATTTACATACATATGGGTTATACTTTTTCATGTATGTGTGTATGCATTCACATATATATGTATATATATATATATATATATATATGTGTGTGTGTGTGTGTGTGTGTGTGTGTGTGTGTGTGTACATATATATTTAATATTTGTGTAATGGCTAAGTGGCCCAATGGATAAAGCCCTGGACCTGGAGTCAGGAAGACCCAAATTCATACCTGACCTTAGACAGTTTCTCCTTTTAGTAGTATAAGTGGTATTAATTCCTTTACATCCTTGATGACCTTGGTCCATCCATGTCTAAATCTTCTAGGAATCCACACAGTACATTCGGGCCCTGCTTCTAGGTTTTACAGTAGTCCATGGGTACCAACAAATAACAATGATTTTCCATTGGTACTTCCTTCCTCTTGCTCTATGACCAGCCTAACTCCTTTCTCAGCCATGTATCTTTCTGATAGAATCTTTTTTTTTTTTGCTAATTCTTTGCAATTCCTTGATAATATACAAAACCTTGCTAATGCCCACCATGAACATTGTTTGTCCTTTGGATGACCTACAAATTCAATTTCTTAGAAAATTAAGTATTCCTTGACAACATCACCACAAGAATATTAATGTTGAAAAGATGGACTGTTGTTTCAGGGAGAAGCTTGGGGTTATTTAAAGCAATGTGCGATTTCCCAAACACAAAGCAGTCTCTCTGTTCACTTCTGAGCCTCATTTTATTTTGTGCGCACAGTGTGGATATGGATAGTGCCTGGCCATTCCCTGATCAGTCTATAGTTACATATGGACAATAGACATACCTTATCCACTTGTTTTTTTTTCCCTATGTAGATACTTAAGCCAACTCTTCATGGTGATTATAAATCTCATTTAATAAGCTTTGTGCTATTTTTGAAGCTTGATACAATTAGGAAAATGTCATCTACCAGCTAAAGGACTCTGTCCTATGTATTCTCCATGATGGAGCCAAGGACACCTGTTTTGTATCTTCCTTGATGTAATCAAAGGGTCATTGATTAAAGTTGTTTGAGTATTCTTCAAGGAATATTGTGGGATTTTTTAACATGTAAATGAAGTTGATAAGACCTTGTTGGAGGAGTGCTTTTAAGGCAATATTTTGCTCTAGTGAATAAAAATAATTTCAATATGCATCAAATAGTAAACACCATGACATCTTTATTCTTTGTTCTTTTCAGGCAATTATGTTCTCTTAAATATGTCTGCTGTAGAACATAATTTAGAAAAGTCTACCTTTTTCTTTCCCCATATTTTTATCAAAGTTCCCCTCTTGTTAGATGTATAGATTAGTCTCATAAAAATTTTTCAGAGATAAAAAATAGACATGGGTCAGTAATTACTGATATTTCATATTACCTTTTTTTCCATAATAAAGGATCTATACACATACATGTGCCTGTATATATGTATTTAAAATTTCCAACTTCTTATACTTTTGTCATTGAAATGCCTTAAGAATGGATTCTCCAGTGCACTTAAAAACTCATTCCTCTTTTGAATAGCATTAATTACTAGGAGAATTTCCTTACTTTGGGTCGAAATCTGCTTCTCCACAAATATTGTTCCAAACGGTACGATTTCTTCCCTCTGATGTCAAGTAGATCAAATACAGTCTATCTTCAATATAGTAGCACTTCATATACATGACTCGCCAAAAAGTCTTGTCTTCTATAGGCTAAACATCCCCCTGTTTTTTCAGCCCATCCTTATGTCGTATGGTCTCTGTTCCACTTACTATCTTGGGTGATCTCCTCTCACATGCTACAGCTTGTCCGTGGCTTTGCTAAAAATATGACAAATATAATACTACCATGGCAAGTATGAGTGAACTATTGTCTTTTGACATTTTTTTTGCTCACCATTCCACACTGTTGATTCTTGATGAGTTTCTAGTACACTTAAAAGCCCAGGCCTTTTTCAGAAAACTAGCCTTCCTTCCCCAAATCTTATGTTTGTGAAACTGATATTTCAACCCAAGTGAAAGATTTTACCTTTACTAAACTACCTGATTGTTGCTCTCTCATTGTAGTTTACATCTTTTGGGATTTTGATTCTGTTATCTACTGTTCCTCCCAAATTCATGTGGTCCTCGAATTTGATTAGCATACCATTTATGTGCCAGATATTCCTTGCTCTAGCTCTTTGGCAGGGAAATTAAAGGTTTCTCAATACCTGCTTGATGAATTCCTTTTTCTTGGTCATAGCAAACAGATTGCTCAGCGATTCCCCTTGGTGGAAGGAGTAGTTTTAGGACTCTTAGCTTGTAATTCATTGAATCTATGGCTCTCTCTCTTTTGAAGACTTAGGCCTTTGAAGAATGGATTATTTTGTGAATATTCTACCTCAAGAAGAAAAATGTCAAAGGTTATGATCACTTCTATAAACCCTAAAATGCGTTTTACTGAGTCTTTAAATTGATAGTCGAAGTTTGAAATTCTTCCAGAAAGGAATATATTTGCCCTTTTCTTCACAGTCCTGCCATCATTGAGTTTTATAGCTTTTAGCTATTTTTGCCAGTTTGATGCATGTAATATCTCAGTTTTAATTTGCATACCTTTGATTATTGGTAAGGTTGAATATTTATTCAAACAACTATAAACAATTTGTGTTTCTTCTTTTGAACATGTACTGTCTACATCCTTTGACAATTATAGACCAGGACTTAACTTTCTGAATTTTTAAAAACAGTTTCACATATGTTTTGATAGGTAGCATTACTTAAGATGTCACGGGTTTTTTTGATATATATATATATGTGTGTGTGTGTGTGTGTGTGTGTGTTTTCTTTTTCTTTTTTGTTCTTTGTGAAACAGAAATTTCCTCTTTTAATGTAGTCAAGTATATCTACTTTGTTCCTAACAATTCCTTCTATTGTTTTGAAATGAAAACAAAAATCTCCCCTCCACAACTGAGATAAATACATTATTCCAGTTTTCTATCTTTTTATGTTTCTATTTGGTCTTGAATTTATTGTTATATGATATACAATCATAAAAATCCCTGTCCTGGAAACTTGTCAACTGATTTTCACAAGTGCATTTGTTAAAACCCTGAGTCTTTTCTTCCATTTATATATTGTATATATTTATCAAAGAAAAACCTTAGGATATATTTGGTTGGATGTTAGGCCTTTAATTTTATTGATATATATCCACACTTTTTGCCCATTACCAGATGATTATGGTGATAATTGCTTAAGTTTCAAAGTCTAATGATACAAGACCACCTTCATCAGTTTTTCCCACATCATGATTCATGATATATATTGTTTATTTGTTTTTGCATGTCAATTTCATTATTACTTTGTACAGTTTTATTAAGGATATTATTTTATTATAATTATATCAAATATCTCAATTTTATTGAGACTAATTCAATTAAATTGTCATTTTTATATTATATTAAGTATGTCAATCATTTTGGGGAATATTGTCATTTCCTACTACATTAATTCAACCAATCTAGGAACACTGAATGTTCCTGAGATTATTAGAAAAAAAATTAGATTTTTTTTTAGTTTTCTTTATGTTATCTACGTCTTCCCTTATTTCAGTCATTATACTTTCATAGTTGTCCTTGTTCTAGTCCTGTGTCTTTCAAGTACGCTAATTCTAAAACACTTGATGGTCTTTTTATTAATTTAAGTAGCTTTATTGCCAATAAATAAAAATCCAAATGATTATTGTGGGTTGATCTTGCATCATGTGACTTGCTTGTATCATGAATTCATTTGTTGACTTTATTGAATTTTTGTTTTAGTTGATTAGATTTTTAAATATGCTGTTATATCATCAGAGAGACTATGAAGCACAGAAAAAAGGTAGTTGAGCTTTCCCATGAAACCTAGTCATAAAATCTCATTTGGACTTCTAATTCCACCATTGTATTCCCTGGATAAACTTGGGTTAAGTCACCTATCTTTCCTGGACCTCTGTTTCCTCATCCATAAAATGAATCTGACCGATGAGTTGATTTCTTGTCCCCCATCTATGATTCAGAAATAGTAAAACTTTGACTTTTTTCATTTCTAATATGAATCCCCTAATATCTTTTTTGCCTTAATGTAATTGCAAGCCTTGGAATTGTAATGGAACTGCAGTTGCAATTGCAAGCCTTGTGTTTGCTGGAATCATTGGGAGCTAGCATGTTAATATTAGTGTGCCAGTTGCTTCTCAGTGTACACTGCATATTTCTTTAAGGATGGTACATAGGATGATGGCTAGAAAAGACATGAGAGGTCATTGAGTGGGAGATTAGATCACACAGCTAGGAAGTATCCGAGACAAGATCTGAATTCGAGTTTTGTAGACTTCATTTCCAACCTTATGCCAGTTGGATCATTTCCTCATTCCATATTATTGAACTTCATTACTATTCCCTCCATTTTGTCAGTTCAGCATAGTTTCATTTGGTTTCAGTGAATATGACCCAATTGAAGTAATTATTAATTTTCCTTAGTCTACATTATAAACTGTCCTACATTTTCCCTTACAAAGCAGTGATCCAAAACATACTCCAAGGAGATTCATCTGGCTCTGGATCTGAATTGGTCTCCACTTCTTCATGCTCTGCTGAGTAACCATGATTTTCTGATGAGTCATGATAAACTCTTTCAGGAACAATACTGAGGTTCTTCCATAGCTAGCCATGGTAGAAATAGTCAAAATACTTGATTTTGCATTTTTGTGAATTTTTTTGAATGCAGCTTTTTAGCCAGCCTTGCTTTTTAAACTCTCATGTTTTGATGACTTATTTGTTAGGTTTACCCTTTCAACGTAACTGCAACTATAAGCTGGAGACACTTCATACGTTTTCCAGAGCTGTTGGTACACTGGATTTCTTACTTTTTTCCTCCTGACACTCACAGGAATTTGATACAGACAGATTTTGTATTTAAAGATAACTTTGATTTTGTATAAATGTCACTATACCATTTCAGTAATAAATACTGGGGCATGAGCAGGGTTGACTTTCTGCTGAGGGCTGCTAAAAGCCTTTTAATAGAAAACAATGGAGAATGTCAAACATTGAATCACTGTCTTACAGAAGCAATGTTTCTTGGAAAGTGTTTCAGTGCCCAGAAATTGTATCTGTCCTAAAATTTAGCCTGAAATGATAGTTGGTTAAAACGTATAGGAGTGGCGGGTTATAATACCCTATCAAAAGCCCTTTTCAGCAATATTTTCAGAATAAAAGCTATGATTTTGACTTTGTGCATTTTAATCTCTGGAGAAATTTCTATCTATATAGATCTTTCTGTCTATTGTATTTATTACCAGGCTTGCGAGTTCGATGGTGAACTCCTAATGGGGAAATTCCATTTACCAAAGCAGGTCGGTACTTCCTCTGTAAGTGTTAGGTTTAGAGAACTTGCTGAGTTCAGTGACTGGTGCAATGTCACACAACAAGTAGGTATCAAAGGTGAGATTGCAAAGCAGGTCCTCGTACCTCCAAGACCACCTCTCTATCCTCTATACCATGCTGACTTTTAGTATATATATTTGTGTATGTATGTGTGTTCATGTGTGTATGTGTATACATCTGCATCGGGACATGTGTAGACACCCACATGTAAAAATATAAATACATGTATATACGTGTACATCTATATCTTTGTATATAAAGAATTCATGTCAGAAGAACTGATTTTTCAAACCAACAGAAATAGAATTCCCTATTTTCCAAGAAATGAGGAGTGATTTCAAAGAACGTCAGTGGTTCTCTAGTAGAGAAAAAAACCAAAACAATTGTATGGAAACTGAAAAAAATGCTTTCTTTTTTATTTTGATTTTTTCCCATTCAGTTCTCACCCTATCTTAACTCAGATGCCATCTTTGGCGTTATATCGATCAATAGAGAGGTGACTTAATGATCTAGAATCAGACTCCAGCATACATTAGACATTCTGGATTCCTATAGGCACAGATCTAGTGGGGGGGAAAGACCATTTCTGCAGCTCAACTGCCCTTATGGACCACATCTTTGTTCCTTAACAGATTTCTCACTTACTGGGGGACCCACTTGAGCCCTCTGAAACCAGAATTTTCCTCTTGATAAATTAAGACTGGTATAGCTACTGCTTTGGCAACTCAGCTCTCTTCAAATATCTTTTTTAGCCATTTGATCTGGCCCTCTTACTTAATTCTAAGAATGTACATATCCAGGTAGATGAGTAGAGGGGTAGAATAGATATTACTGGGTTTGGAAGCAAGAGCTGCTTTCAAATCCTGTTTACTGGCTGGCTGATCCTTGTCAGACCACTTAGCCCTCTATAGTTCTTGGGCAGCTACATTTCCACTAAACTAAAGTAAACCAGATAGTTGTAAGTGTGCTTTCCTCAGCTGTCTGAAATCACAGATCCTTCAGCTTTTCCTACATTTGAACATAGTAATGGAGAGCTGACTGGATGATGAGCTGACTTCAGTGGCCAACTAGTCCAACTCATAACTGAGAAATACTTACTACAACAGCATAATGACTGAATGATTATCAGCCTCTACTTGAGGTCCTCCAATGATTGGAAAAAATACTGTGTCCTGAAGGTAGCTTGTTCTACCCACATATCGCTAATTCTATTCACAAAATTTTCCTCAGGGCAAACCTGAATTTGTCTTTTTGGAACTTTTACCCATCACTTCTGCTTCTACCCTCTGGATCCAAATAGAACAAGTCTCATTACTCTTTCCATGTAGTTGTAGACGACGCTGATATTCCCTCTGACTTGTCTCGTCTCCAGGCTAGATATCTTCATTTCCTTTACCTAATCCTCAGAAGACATGGACTAAGATATCTCATCATCCTGGTTGCCTTCCACTGAAAGCACTTTGGCTTATTTATGTCTTTCTTAAATAGTAGTATCCAATGACTCAGATAATTGTCACTTGTCTTGGGTAGACCGTGGCAGAACTTTCACCTCCTTATTTCTGTAAGTCATGTTTCTCTCAACATCCCTCAGATTTTCATTATTATTTTTTCCTGACTACCCCATTTCAGTGCTTACAGGCCACTAAAACCACCAGATCTTTTTCAGAGAATCCAAAGTCTAACAATGCAGTCTCCCATCTTTGTGAAGTTGATTTTTTTTAAACATATGTACAAAGTTTTTAATTTCTTCTTCTAGAATGCCTCCTTATTAGAGGAAACCCATTATTTGAGCCTGTTGAGGTCTTTTAGGACCCTGACTCTGTCATCCATTCTAT
This sequence comes from Myrmecobius fasciatus, assembly GCA_023553655.1. Classification (NCBI taxonomy): domain Eukaryota; kingdom Metazoa; phylum Chordata; class Mammalia; order Dasyuromorphia; family Myrmecobiidae; genus Myrmecobius; species Myrmecobius fasciatus. Next base: position 147,829 of record JAJPUD010004501.1, read on the forward strand.
TAGTTAACTCTCTTATATTTTTGTCATCTATTTCTTTATCCAAGTCATTGATAAAAAAAAAAAGTTAAACCACGCTGAGCCAAGTTCAGATCCCTTGGGCCCTCCTGTCAAATTGCCATTGGACCATTAACAAGTCCTCTTTGTGTCCTGCCATTCAAGCAAGTCTGAATCTATCTGAATGCAATATTGGCGAGCCCATGTCTCTCTATCTTTTTTCTTTGGAATTAATAAATATTTTATCAGACGTTTGGCTAAAATACAGCTAAGCTGTACCTCAAACAGTCCTCTGATCTTTAAGCAAAAACTTGACAGTTATATACCTGGGATATTAATTATACTGGGCTTTCATTTGCATATGGCTTAGAGTAGATGGCTGGCTTCTAAGAGCACTTTCAACTCTCCCATTCCATGAGACTGTTATCTTCTACTTCAGGAAGTCTGTCAAAAAAAGGGGGAATTAAAAGATTAGTCTGGCATGACCTGGACTTGATAAAGTAATGCCAGCTCTTTGTGATCCCGAACTCATTTTCTAATTATTCACCAACGATATATTTTTAATGGCCCATTCAAGAATTTGTCAGGACTCCTAGTCAAGATTACTGATTTAGAGTTTTTTGTCTCTTTCCTTTAAAAAAAAACATATATTTTTAAATATGTCTTGTAGATATCATTATCCCCATTTTATAGGTGAGGAAAGTGCTTGTGTCATGAAATTTGAACCTATAACTCTCCTGCCTCCAAGACCAGCATGCTTTCTTTCCCATTATAGTGATTTTTGAGTTGAACTAGACTCAAAAAAATAGGGTGGGGTCTCTACAGGTCCAAGAGTTGAGACCAGCAACCATCTTATAGGTCTTTATCACTTTACCCTACTATTTAAGTTTCCCAAAGGCACCAACCATGCTATATGTTTTCTTGTCCTCCCCTTATTGTCTAGCATGTGATAAACACTCCATGAATATTTGTTCTTTGATTTCTGGTCAGAGTACCCTGAAATCAGAATTCTGCAAAGGCCTCTCTCTCCTTCCACCTAGTTAATTGCTAGTGATCAGAGATTAAAGCTGTTTCAGATTTCTACTTTGCCACAGATAGTAACAGTATTTAAATATAAGGCGTGCCATTCTGGGGCACTTTTTATAAATCCTATAGCCCCAATTTCATTAGAATGCATCACTATGTAGCCTTTTTGCAACAAAAGACATAGCCCTTAATTAATGAAGTTTCATAACTTTGCTTTTACCTTGATATTCAGGGATTTATAAATTGAGTTGTAAGGGCAGAGCCTTGAAAATGTAAACAGGAAATCTATTATAGCTTCACTGATTTTATAACTAAAAAACTATACTGAGGAAAACTTACGTGGAGTCTTTTAAATGCTTGTGAAACTATTGCATCTGATTACCTAGGGTAGAGGCTCCTAGGAATATAATCAGAATAGCCAAAGTCACTCACAAAATGCTCCTTATTGTGACCTTTCTTTTTGACTCTTAGAAACAAGATACACTTAGTGAAAATGGCACCAATTATCTTTCAAAGGAAAGGGAAGGTGCCATTTGAGGAGCCGACAAGTTGGGACCAATAGTATCAATTAGCTTTTCATAGGCCAGGCTCAGAATTTAAAGAAACTCAGATGAATTGCCACTAGTCTCTTGTTGAACTATTCCAGTATAGAGGGACCAGACCCAAGTGTCATTGTGAAATTGGATCCTGTTGTCCCGTTTGGCCCTCTGTACCCCAGCCTCTCGGGTCAGGTAGGCCCATGTGTGTCCTGCTGATCTAAATTTCTGTTTGGATTTACCCTAACCCCATATCAGAACCTACTTGTCTTAATAAAAGCCTTAATCCCTTACTGACTTGGTAAACTGAGGCAAGTCACAGTCACAATCTATGTAAACCTCCATTTCTCCCTGTGTTTCATAATAATAATAGCAACCATCATAATATTTGGCACATTATACAGAATTTTAAGTTTTATGAAGTGCTCTCTGTGCGTTAGGTCCTTTGATTAACACAAGGGCTCTCAATGATACAGTTGGACTAGGTGGGTTGTTCAGTCCTTTCCAGCTCTGACAGACAAGATCCTTTTGATTCCTTTTTCCAGTTAATCACACTAACTCCACTCTCCTAATTATTTAACATGTAATTTACATGTTAATAAGGAGCCTCTGAAAACACCACCTTATTAATTCAGAATTACTGATCTCACCAGGATAGTGTTGAGAATGCCTGCTAGCTAGTACTGTCAAAGAAAGACTCTTAAGCCTAACTTTCAGGACCCTTTGCAATATGTTTTTTGGTCTCGTGGAAACATGGAGTGGTGTAGGGGGAATATATATTCATATAATATGTGTTATATGTCAGGTCCTGTGTTGAGCACTTATTAAAAGTATCACCTTCTTTGATCTTCATAACAACCCTGAGAACTGGATGTTGCTATTATCCCCATTTTACAGTTTAAGGAAACTGAGGCTTATAGAGGTTAAGTGATTTGCCCAGTATCACACAGCTAACAAGTGACTGAGCCATTTGTACTCAGGTTTTCCTGACTTTAGGTCCAGTGCTCTCTCTGCTGTGCCACGAGCTACCCTGCAAGGGAGCAATAAGGATGCAGGTGCTAGAAATTGCTAAATTTTCTCCTGACACTTGAAATATAGAAATATACAAATGTTTATATATATATGTACATATATATTCATTTATTGATGTATGTTCATTTCCATATATATATGTGTGTGTGTATACATATCTATATCTATATCTACATCTATATATATATATAAAATTGCCCTACTTCCATTCCCAATGAGACTTCTTTCATAACAAGACCATAAAAAGGGGGAAAAATCTGCAAAATTAGCCAACACATGAACAACCTCTGATAATTATATCCACTATTTCCTAGCAGAAGTCCTTCACTTATGCAAGGAAGGGAGAGAGCTTGATTTTCTCTGTGGCCAAGTCCCGTCATTCTAATTTCATCGAATTCAGTTTTATTTCCTTCTATTTTGCTAATATCATTTTAATTATTATTTTCCCAATTCTGCTCATTTGGCTGTGCATTTGTATGCCTTCCCATGACTTTCTGAATTCTTCATTGTCATCATTTCTTCTAGTGCAGTAAGATCTGATGTTTTCCATATGCCACAATTTGTTTAGTCATTCCCTAATTGATGGGAACCTAGTTTGTTTCCAGTTATAGCACTCTGTTCTCACAAAAAGGCTTTTATAAACATTTTGGTCCACATGGGACCTTTCTTTCTCTCTTGGACTTTATGCTCAACAGAGGCATATCTAGGTCAGAGCATATGGACTTTTTTAGTTACGTTTTTAGAAGCATAATTCCAAATTGCTTTCCTAAGTGATTGAACCACTTCACAGCCTCACCAAATAGTTTAATTTATGTTTGGGCTTGATACTTATTAGCAGTGTGATCCTAAGCGCAATTCAGTTAATTTACCTCAACCTCAGGCTCCTTTCCCATAAAATGGAGATGTTTGTCCTACTTAATTCATAGGCAGATCTCAAAGTGCCGTAGATATATATGTTGTGGGACTGGATGCTTAGAGACATAAAGGCTAGTAGAATTTGGGGAATTGTTGCACTGCTCAAGAAGCAATCTTTGGGGTATAAAACTTGCTTCTGAAACGAGGGAGGGGGAGATCTAATCTCCTCATTGTTTTGTAAATCAATATGGCCCCGTTATTAAACAAGTTAGAAGGCCAGTTGTAAAGATTTAACTTTGTCCCACTCCAATGAACCCAACCTTGATCAAACTGGGCCAGAGTTCTCAGCTCTAAGAGGTTATTTGTTCTCTCGGTGTTTTCTGCCTGATTTCCCTCAGTTGAAATGAAACGGATGAAGAATTTTAATTTGTCTTTTTTGCATTCAAATATAAAAAGTCATTGGGTGTTAGTTGAAAATTTATGAAGTGACAGTCTTGTTAATAAAGATAAATGAGATGGCTTGTTTTATTAATATTAATGTTGCACATAATGTAGCTCTGCTAAGTAAATATATAGTTACATTTTGCAAACTGTGCAAACTCAGACACTCTGGAAGTTACAGGGCAGAAGGCCGCATTGTAATTTCCAGGTATGATTTTTGTTGTTAGAACATCAGAGAGGTTGGAGTGCCCCTCAGAAGTTGTAAAAATTTACTCTACTTTTAGACTAAATTGAAATGGCCTGATCATCCCTGTGAATCCATGACAGTGTTACCTTTGACTAATATCCATGTCAAATCATGTACTTATTTGATAATTGAGAAGCAAAATCGTGCACAATTTAATATGTCGTATCTCATTATAGCGAACTTCTTAAGTGATCCAGATGTTGGAGTTGTGGTGACATTTCATTGAAATGAGTCTATTCTTGGAAGAGGTATTTTTAGTCACAGAGGCCCTCAAATCAAATATGGCCCACTCTGCTTTTTGGAGACATGTAGGTAGTGAAAAGAAATATATTGACTCTGGTAGAGAAAACAGGGGGCAGGGAGCTTGTGATGAACGTACCTTCGCCCCTATCTCTGGGTCTTTGTATGCTAGTGTGGTTTGGAAGTGCTGATGGATTGTTTATGGTGGAAGTTATTAAGATGTTGAAGTGGAGGGGGTAGAGGGAGCTGTTTCTGCTGAGCTGTGAAAAGTTCATTTGTCCTCTCCTCTTCCCTGCCTGAATTAGTTTGACTTTTACACTCAAATAATAAATGAAAAACATTCTGTTCGTAGTGCATAGCTAAGTGTTGTATGTGGAGACGGACCAAGAAACAGAGATGTTTTTCGTGGATATTGGAGTAAGCATTCAGGACCGCAATGGAGGTCACCATAGCCAAGTCAACAACCTGTCATTGAAAGGAAACCAGTCTAGCCCATTGAAAATACATTGATTTATACAAAAACTCTCTTTCTGATGCAGTGGCAGTTACTGGAGTAAGACCTTAATCGTGGTGTTGAAGTTTTATTTTGAGTTTATTTTCAATTATTTTCTATTGTGCGATGTTGGAATTTGAACAGCCTATTGGGTTTATTGGAACGTGCCATTAGTAGAATGGGAACCACTTGGAAATTAAACTTAGCTTAAATCCCTCCCAGAAAAAAAACACAACAGACAATGAATCAATCTTTCAGCTGGTCTATTAATAGTTATTGAACATATATTTTGTGTCAAGTAGGGTAGCTAGGCGGTGCTTTTGTGCCAAGTGGGGCAGCTAGGTAGTGCAATGGATAGAGTGCTGGACTTGAAGTCAGGAAGATTTTTCCTCAGTTTCCTCATTGTAAAGTGAACTGGAGAAGGAAACAGCAAATCATTCCAGTATCCTTGACAAGAAAATCCCCAAAGGGCTCATGAAAAGTCAGACATGACTGAAAAAAATCAGTGAATGGCCACAAAAATTTTGTGCTGAGTACTTTACTAATCCCTGGGATTATAAATAGAAGTAGAAAAACAATCTGTGGATTCAAGGGCTTTTTATTCGAAGGGGGGAGAGGGAGGTGAAACATAAAAGAAAGCTTAAAAGGATAGGGAGCAAAGGTTCCGGTCTGGAGGCATGGCAGAGGAAAACCTAGATGAGATGGACTATCTAAGGAACCCTCCTTCACTGAAGCCTCTGGAAGAAGCCAACCAGATGGAGAAGCCACAGGGACTGAGGGCGTTGATGATATATGAGTTCCAATGGTAGGGTGAGACTATGCAGGATGAAGAGGTGGGATATAGTAGAAGTCCTGGATACAGCCTGGAAAAATAAATATTTGTTGAATGTCTTAGGATATGCATATTCTAGGAACCATTCAAATTCTTGACTTAGTCAAAACTAATTGGTACGGTTTGTGTATACTGCGCAATTGGCATAAGCACCAGATCTGCATTTCTGACAGCATTGCAACCTGGGAGGTGGGCTACACTGCTGTTTAACTGCCACAATGATTGGTAGAACTAGGGGGTATGCTGCCATGTGTGGAGATGCTGCCTTAATGACGTACCAGCTCTACGCCTGAATGGGAAACAAGTCCACTTCAAAACCAGTCCGTGTGGTTTTTCCTTTCCAAAGTGCAAAAACTGTGACAAATGCACATAGTCTCTACAGGACTCCACATATTTGAATGAAAAATGAGCAATTTCAATCCAGGGTCCAGATGTTTCCAAACATCTGGTGGTTTTGTAATCTCATAGAATCTCATTGAATTATTTTTTCTTTTTCTTTTTTTTTTCTGCTTTCGGGTTGACATTGGATTTTAGAGGTGGTAGAGTTACAGCCTGAGTGATACTTTTATTTCATTCGTCTTCTTTTGGGTATATTCCATATTTGCTTCTATCCCCTTCTTCCTGGGTTTAATCTTTGCAGTAATTGAAAAGGTCTAGCTTTATCTTCCAGAAAGCTTTTTTTTTTTTTTGCATTTTGCTGTGTAGAAAGAAGTCCTTTGGATTGAAAGATCCTAAAACTTTGAACTGGAAGGCATCATGGTGATGGGGATTCTATCTCTCATCACATGGCTCCCCCCTATATCAGGGATTCTAGTATGCCTTTTGGACCCCACTTGTTCCTGTCAGGGAATACGTGTTGTTTTCAAACTTGTCATTCAGATGAGCTGTCACTCAATCTGGTCATCTTTCTCATCAGGGATTCTACAGTATTGATAGTGAATAAAGCAGGGAGCTCCTGGGGTTCTCCTCAAGCACTTGGCCCACACTGGCAGTGCAGACCTCACCCTCGAGCCATCCTGAACACCCCCTCTCCCTTTTGTCCCCATTTGCCCCACTGAACATCCTAGCAAACACTTCCAAGCTTCTCAGCATTTCCTTATGCATGCAGATGTAGCCTGCTAATTAATCTCTTTTATCCTTCTTGGTTGTTCTCTACTGACTCACTTGTTTTCACTACAAACACAGACTCTCTAACATCCAGAGCTTTGTTTTCACACCATCCTTCTAATATCAGTACTAAATGTAGTAGGCTTCTAAATGGGTCTGGAATACCACTGGCAACTACTAGAAGCTTTGTGGACCCCTACAGCCTGGGACATATGGCAGTTGTCCCTTTCCTGGAATTCCCAGACTCTTGCTGGAAATTCCAGACAATCTAGTGTGAGCTCTTGATTTTACAAAGAACATTCAGACTCACAGAGGTTGAGTGATTTTCCCATAGTTGCCCAAATAAGTAATAAGAAGCAAAGATAATTAGCCCAGTTGTGCTGAGTCCAAATTCAGTATTCTTTCATCTCCATTATACAGTCTCCAGGTAGGTATCTTTGAGAAAGGAAACTGCCTGTGGTACTCTTACACCCAAGTAGCTAACTTCAGCTTCTGTGGTGGGGAAAACACACAACCCCCCCCCACACGCACACAAACACTGTATATATCTATGTATGTATACACACACATATGTGTGTAGGTGTACATGAAAGCTAGTGCCAGTGCTGACAACACTGAAATCAGATAAGCATTGTTCAAGAAAGTTTTCACTTAGGCTAATAATATTAAAGTAAAGTCCCAACTGGCATTGTATCAGGAAATCTTTTATGCGCTGATATGATTACACTTTCAAGAATAACAACTTCCCCTTTAAATAAAATTATAGGGAGTCGGTTCCAGGCTGAATAAAAATATATTGGAAAACTGTGTAGAGTGGAGATATATACTCTTGTTCTTTGGGGAACCTATTTATCTCTGACTCTGAGACTAATCATATTATTAATAGACATATACACTCCAGGCAACTTGAAAAACAATCAATTTGTTCCATTCCAGAAGGACCCACAGAGATAACTTCTTCTGCTCGAACAATCCTCAGTTTGACTCCACCTTTTTATGAGATTAGAAAGTATTTTCTGTAGTTCTTCCTTTGCATCCCATGACAATCCTAAAGCCTTGTCCTTTGTTTATGACTAGTAGTTTTTTATTGAGGGAGACTTTTCTAAGTTACATATGGCTGCTCATTAACACATGCTCTCTTTGGCTAGACTTGCAGCCAAAGCCCTGTTGTCTGAGGGCTCTTGTCAGCTGACTGGTCCATCACATTTTTAGCATCACTACCTTTTGGCAAGAATTTTCCCTGAAGATGCACGTTGACTGATCTCTTGATCATCTATTAGGTGATTTTTCCAACAGCATTCCTAATTATCACTGGATTGAATTTTATGTTGATTCCATCGATGGGAGTAAAGATACCTCAAAAGTATCATCCAAAAAAAAAAAAAAAACCAGAGTGAAACAAAATTGGAAGAAACTTCATGGGACATCCAGTCCAACCCATACCTAAAGCAAAATCTCCCTACAATCTACATGCCAAGTAGTAATTTTGACATTGCTTGAAGACCTCCATTATACAGAACTTACTACCTCTTAAGGTTGCCCATTTCAGTGGGGGAGGGGGAGTGGTGAAAAGGGTTATAAGTTTTAGGAAGATTTTCCTACACTATTTCCACATCTATCTCTGATATTTGAATTTTTGTTCCTGATTCTTCCTTCTGGGGACAGGCAGAACCAGGCTGATCCATTTTTCCCATAATGTCCTTTTAGATCATTAAAAATGATCCAGGTTGCTGCTGCTTCAGCTGACCATCATATTATATGGTCCTTAGACCTTTCACCACTCTGGCTATACTTTTCTGGACATTCTCCAACTTGTCACTCTTTTTCCTAAACTATGGTGTACAGAGTAGAACACAATATTCCAAATGTGATTTGACCATGGCTTTATGTATGTAAATTTACATATCATGACTGTCAGCCACCTCATCATTGACATTGTACCTCTCTTAATGAAATCTAACATTCCATTCAGTTTTATTATTATTATTGTTTTGGTAATCATATACTGTTGATTGACAGGGAGCTCCCTTTCTTTCAACCCTCATACCTGCTACTCACTTCCTTACGCCTCTACTTTTCCCTTTGAATAACAATGCTTCTGTCAGGGGTCTTATCCAACTGTGACTCAGTGATGTAAGGGTAATCTTGTATGTTTACATTAGAATCTCTAGATCATATTGTCTGCTAGTCATACCTAGAGTAAAAGTATATATAGTGATGACATTTGGCTTGGAAATTCATTTGGATCCTTATTATTGTATCTTTTGGAGGAAATTCATAAAAATTAAAAAATGATGGAACTTAATATTGAGGACAGAGACCTTTGAATAGTGCCTAAATCCTCCACTTGAACAAAGGAGTTAGGGGAACTATAACCAAAATAGGATTCCTAAATGAAGGAGTTTTCTTCTCATCTCATCTCATCTCATCTCATCTCATCTCATCTCATCTCATC